>LSSL01001662.1:0-20211 GCA_001953115.1 Smittium mucronatum
TAGTACCAACTTCAAAAAGTTTTCAGATAAGCATATGAACCCTTCAATAGCCTACAGAGTTAACGATATGGTATAGCTCAATACTAGAAATATTTCCACCTCCCGGCCTTCTAAGAAGTCTCGATTATCGCTTTCTTATGTTTTTAAAAATTCTTAAAGTAGTCAACCCCGATTCATACAAACTTAAGCTCCCTGAATCAATCAAAATCCATCCGAAATTCCATTTCTCCCTCCTCAAACGCTATAATCCGAACACTATTCCTCATAGAACAAAAGAGCCCCCTCCGCCGATCGAAATCAATAGAGATCAAGATTTTATAGTCTCCAAGATTCTAGATTCAAAAATTCGGTATGGGAAGCTGTTTTATCTTCTTGACTGGAAGGGATACACACCTGCTGACAGATCATGGAAGCCCGCAGAAAATTTATACTGCTACCAACTGATTTCCGATTTTCATCAAATATTCCCTGGTAAACCACGGATCCCTCTACGAATTCAGTACATCAATTCTACTGTTTCTCCTTATTTAGCATCCCACCCTCTGGTGGACCCCCCTAAGCGCAGCGAGGGAGGGAGGGGCGGTGGGGAGGGGGGCCCAAAATTATTATTATTTTTTTTCGGATTTCAAACCCCGAATTGTCCGCTAAAGCCGTACTCGTACATTATTTTATCAAAAAACTCGGCCGGAAAAATCCAACTTTTCAGACCGGCACTTTTCTTAAGGTAGGGTAGTGTAATGACCCAATCACTATTGATTGCTCAAATTACCCCTGATTTCACGTTTCAATTTAAATTACTATTTTAATAATTTTCTAATACCTTTATAAGCAGCTCGCATTACCAATTTTGGAAATGCAAGCTTTTCAACTAGTTTAATCTTTTTAATTCCTTGAAATATACTTATACTAAAACCCACATATTTCCGAGTCCTTACAATGACTCACTTAATCTAAATTCGGTTGAATTAAAAAACCAAATAATGATCCGACCAGTAAAAGGTAAGGGTAGTACAATCACTAAATGTTGCTTATTGGAACTTAAACTTGATCCAATTTTATACGTGAATATGACATTTGCAATTCTTCCCGACTGTGCATTACCAATTATATTAGGTTTAGACAATATAATAACCTTAAACGGAAGATTGAGTATGACACCAGTGTTATGTCAATTTAAGTAGGTCCAAAAAGAGCCAAACTTCAGCTATTTCCAAAGGCTGATGTAGAGTCTGAAATAGAAGAGCTAAATAACGAAACCTCTGATATATATAGTGGAACCGATGAGTATTCAGAAGAAAGTTCAGAAGAAGAGTCAGGAGGCTTATTTTATGCCACACAGTTTGAATATTACATTAGTCTAGATACCCTTCCTTTGGAATCAACAGGAAGTCAGACTCCTGAAGAAATTAATGACCTTATTTCCGAATTTCCAAAGCTGTTTCCTAAATCTCACTAAGAATTAGAAACACTAAAAAACTCTGAGTTAAAATTGTTGTAAAAAGTGAATAATCTTCTCCTCGCTGCGGAATGCGAAGATACGCAGAATTGGAAAAACAAATTATGCACGATGAATTATGGGGAATTCTAGAAGCTAACATCATCAGACAGTCTAAATATCCGTGGATATCCCCCGTAAAATTAGTACCTAAACCCAATGTGGAATATCGATTTTCTTGTCGATTATCTAAAAATTAATTCTTTGATCTCACGAGAAATGTTCCCATTACCCAGAATAGACGATTTTCTAGATAAACTATCCAAACATAAGTATTTTAGCACTCTATATTGTATTTCTGGATACTAGCAATGTTCTATACGAGAAGAGTCTAGAAAATACACCGCTTTCCTTATTCCATTTGGAGTATATGAATTCAATGTGTTACCATTTGGATTGTTTAACGCCCCGGCAAATTTCTCAAAATCGATGGAAAATATTCTTCCCCCGAATAGCTGCCCTTTTATTACAGTTTATTTGGATGACATCGCAGTGTTTTCCAACAAAAAATAAGAGCATATTAATCACCTTCGTTATGTATTTCAAATTTTTGAACAACATAACGTAAGTTTGAATAAAAAGAAATGTTTTTTTTTAAAAAACGGAATTTAAGTATTTAGGCTTTCTATTAACTTAAAATGGTATTAGACCAAATCCCGATAAAACAGCAAAGCTGGAAAAAATACCTCCACCACGAAATTTCAAAGATACTAGATCTTTTTTGGATATCGCCTCTTATTTCCGAAAGTTTATCCCAAAATTTTCAGCTATAGCAAGCCCTATTCAAAAATTAGTAAAAAAAAATATTAGGTTTAGTGGGATACTGAATGCAAAAAAGCGTTCAAACTTATTAATGATATTTTAGTAAACGCAGTAACATTAGGATTCCCAGACTTGAGTAAGAAATTTGTACTTTCCGCCGATGCTTCAGCTTTTGCGATTGCTGCAGTACTAAAAATAATTTCAGACAAAGGTGTTGGTATTCCCATTATTTTTTATTCTAGGAGCTTTTTACCAGCCGAAAAAAACTATCCTACTTTCAAAAAAGAAGGTTTAGCGGTATAGCAGCAGTTAAACACTTTTAGTGATATATATTAGGAAACAAATTATTAATATATACTGATAATTCATCAATTGCAAGTCTTTATAGAACACCAGAACCGTCTGGTAGAGTTACCAGATGGGCTAACATGCTGTCCGAGTTCAACTTTGACATCAAACATCGTTCAGATAAAGAAAACGGAGCAGCAGATTTTTTATCTCGACCAACCAAGATAATCGGTTTAGCTAAAGTAATAAAAACAAAAACAGCTCCAACATTGGAAGAAATAAAATAATTCTTATCATGTGTTACTATTACAACAAAAAAGGTAAGGAATTCTTCAAGAAAGTTTATTTATAAAGATAAAAATCTATTTAGAAAAGAGAAAAATAATAAATATATCAAAGTTATCAGTACCTCAACAGAGTTCCTAATACTTTTAGCTCAGCTGAATCACGATATAGGACATGTTGGTTGGAATGCGCTCTATGAAATAATAAAAGGTAAGGTATGTAGGCCAAAACTATTTAAATAATTTAAATAGTATGTGTTTACCTGTGTCGAATGTCAAAAATATTTACTCATCAGACCAGCATATAAATTTGATGGACAGTCAAAAGTGTCGTCACTGTAAGAAGAATGGCAAATAGACTTTTTAGGACCATTCCCACAAAGCCAAAATAGAAATGGTTATGTATTTTTGGACCTCGAAACGTTAACTGGGTATCCGTTTGCCGTGGCAACCAAAGATCAGACCTCAGAAACGGTTATGGAATTCATGAAAAAACTCATAACGTTGTTCGGAATTCCACACTGTATTAGATCTGACAATGGTATAAGTTTTAAAGTCAAGCGCGTAAAGGATATATATATAAATAAATATAAAATTAACATTGAATCCAACTTTCCTTATCACCACGAATGGATGGGAATGGTAGAAAGAATGAATCGCACAATAAGGTATGCTATAAATAAATAATGTTATAAAAAATTTACACAATGGTGTAAGTACCTAGATCAGTCGCTGCTCTGAATAAGAATATCGTTAGATTCAAGAAAAGGCTATTCACCACATTATCTTTTGTTTGGGGTACATCCGCTTGTTGCTTGTTTTAATGAGGAAATCGTTGCCGGATTAGCTATCCTTAGCTTGGAAATAGCAGATTTGAGTGTCAAAAGAATGAAAAATGAAAGAGAAAAGAGAATTTGACAACAAAAATAACATTTAGTGAAGGGGATTTAGGATTATTATTAAATGGTTCTTTCAGAAAAAGAGGGATAACTAATAAATGTTAACCTAGATTTTTAGGTCCATTAATAGTAGAGAAAGTCAGAAAACACAACATTTATCGGCTATAAAGTGAAAAAGGGAAATATTTGGAAGTACATGCGTCCAGGTTAGTTCGCTTTAACGCGCGAGGTGCCATGGGCGCCCTTAAAGAGGGGAATGTTGGATGTGATTCGATACTTCCTAATGAATTACCAAAGCCCACACATTAAACACACAAACAGAGGAAGGATAATTGGGTAGACACGGTTTCCCGAATTGGGGTTTTATCAGAATCTACAAAGTTTTTCCTCTTTAGTCATTGTCATCAACAAATAGAAAATGTGGCTGTAGTAAAGAATAATTAATACAATGATTCTATGATATAAAATGCATCCACTTTCCGCTTTTGTATAAGGGACAAAATTTGACATTAATTTTTAATTACCTATTTTTTAGATTATTATAAGTTATAATTAAGATTTTATCCATAATTAGATTACATAAAAAAAACACAAAATTTACTCAATAGCCGGTTTAGAATTTTATTATAACCAATAGATTTTTATGAAATTCAATTTTGCAAAGCTGGAGTAATAAAATCTGCCATGACTATTTTTTATTACAAAATTAACGGATATTCATGCTGTTTTTACATGATTAATATTTATTCACCTCTAAAACCAGACATAAATTGGTTATATTAAAGAAATATCGCCAAAAAATAAAATAGCTTCCATTTTTGGCATTCTTCTAATACATTTTCACCGAAATTGTTCGTGATTGGTCTAAAAATAAAACTTTTTTTTAAAATTCTAGTTATGGAATATATTTGGTTAATTTAATTATTATAATGGTGTCAATTTTTATACAAAGCTTAGCTCATTAGCAACTGTAATGGGAAAAATTATTTATCTTTTCATAGGCATCTCGTTGCCTCTAGCACAATTGCCGTTAGGCTCTAAGAATTTTTAAGCTTTATACCCATTGCATCCACAAATCAAATTAATTAGCGTCCATGCCACACATCCAGAATTTGGTTTAGAGCCAATGTAATATTTCTTTCTTTACATAATTTCAAAGAATCAAACTGTCTATTCTAATTTTTTTTGAATCTCTTCTCCTGGTGACTCCAAAATTGTAATTTACACCAATTCAACATTTAAAAGTTTTTTATGTGGTTCCCTGGAAGTTCCAATGGTGATATCGATAAAAAAATTGTGACTATTTTTTTTTGTTGAACCTCTGTCACCGAGAAATTTTAAGATTTAAAACTTTATTTAAAACTAAACGTGAAAATTCATATAAAATAATAAAATCTGTTTTAAGAAACCTAGGCTTTCGGTCTTAGATTTCTTATAAAATAATGTACACTAATGTCTCGTGCTTTTTGAAGCTTTATAAATAGTTATTAATTCTTTCGTGTTCGTTAGATCGAATTTTGTAATTATCTTATGCCCATACAATGCTTTTGAATTGAGGTTCATATTTTAAAAGATGTTTACTAATATGAAAATATGTATATATTATCAAATCAATAAATTTACAACTAATCGGGATGAAAAAAGGTCCTTGGATGCTAATTGGTTAAAGCGCATGCATTTTAAAACTAATCTATTGGATATATTTGCAGCCAATTATATGCTAATTGGATTAAAAAGATTTTTGGATATTTTTTTCAAATTTGATGATATCATCCTTGTCTCTTATTAATTTCTATTTTACTGTCATATTAATTTTTTATTACATTTTTATTTATTGAGGACATTAAAAAAATACACAACTTTGCTAAAATAAAAAACACACACATCCAATAACTCCTACACTACAAATATCTGTCCATTTATTGACCATCATATCTGTAAGCTTGTTTTAAAAAATGACCTATGAAATCACCAATTATGCAAATAAAAAACATCATTTTTTTATTATGCCTATTTAAAACTTATTTATATTTTTTTATTATAAGTGGATAGTATATTGATGTTTATTTAAAACTAAATTTGGAGAGTGTGGGAAGCGGAAGATAAAGATAGTGAGGCTTCGGCTTCGATCTCTATTGAAGACCTTGAACTAAGTGAAGATTTAGACCCATCAGTAAACTTGGCGGGAAAAACGGTTATGGAAGAGTTTTTATCTTCTTTACTGGGACTTTCACTAAGTTCTGATCCCAACCATACAGTAAGGTTCCCACCTATTCTTCCTACCGTGAGGGCTGTACAAATACTTATTGTTGTCAGTACAGGGAGCAACGGGAGAATTGTGGATAGGCGGAGTAAGGGAGTAATACCTGCCCTAAGTTCTCTGCTGGGTGAGGGCGAAGAATGTACTAGTGATAGTGTGTTCAAAGTTGCCTCACCTTTGGCTAAACAACAACAATTCCGAAGCGAAGACTTATACCAGTCCAAATGGTATAGGAGTTCCGCTTCCGACAAGAGGCAGTTTGAAGGAATTTGGCCTATAAAGTTATTTACCTTCTCAATAATATTTCCATCAGAGAATGAAAGTCAAAATTACTTTACGTGAGAGTATTCAGTAAAAAATATACCAGTTTTCATTGATTTCATTGGCAGCTTATCCTGATATAGTTTATAAATCAATATTTTTGTCGAAATGCATGTTAAGTACTCCGATTCGCCAAATTTATGAAAATGCGTTTGTCAATTTCAACAATTTATCCCATAGAATGTTAATTTTTTAATTGAAAATCAAGTTAGAATAAACATTGGCCATGCAAATTTTACTAAATGTCCCACTGGCAGCAAAAGAGTTATATATTTTGAAAATTTGCTCAAATTAGCACTTGAATTCATTTTTATTAGTTTATTACAAAGATATGACAGTTTTTGTATGTATTCTATTATTTCCTAAAAATAAAATAAAATAAAAAATAGACACAAATAAATTGTATGGTTCATCAAAGAATCTTCAGTATTCATTGAGAGCAAAAAAAATAAAAACAGTGGTATTATAGCTAATTAAATATACAAATTTCACCTTCTAAATCATCTGTTATACTTCATGATTTTTTTTTACGGGAAATAGATTTTAAAGCTTATAAATTTTTTTAAAAACTAAATTAAAAAAATTAATAAAGTAATTATATTTTATAATTAAGATTTTTTGGGAGTGAAAATTATTTATTTTCTCAAATTACACAAATTTGTGTTTATATCTTACTATTTTGTTTCAATTTCCAAAAATTAGCAAATTGCCGGTAGATGAAATATTAATAGGCCACTAGTCACATCTCCAAAAAACTGAGATAAAGTGTTAGACACATAAATTTAAGGTTTATGCAAAGCGTAGATAGAAAGTCTTTTTTTTAAAAATTATAAGTCGTACTTATCTGGAAGCTTTACACGTTTCTCATTAATGTTTTATTGTTTTGTTTTGTTTTGTTTTTAATAGATTAACTATCTTAATGAAGTATCTTTAACGTATTAATTACTCGAAGAAAACTTCTTTAAATCTATTTTGAATTTATTGGTCTAAAAAGTTCTTTTATCAACTTATTTCCTTACTAGAGATTAATTAAAAAAATTATTATTTTCTTTATTAATTTCCTATTCCATTTCGGAAAAACTTGGTTCCAAAACTTAAAAAAAATTCCGTTAATATCCTCAGGTTTTTATTAAATTTTTTTTTTCATGAATCTTTTTCTAATTTTCGGATTAAAATAGAGAAGGATATTTAATTCGTCAACATCTTTTGAATTCAGTCAATACAAAAAAGTTTAATATCCAGTAAGAATAAATAATTCAATTAAAATATTAATTTTTTAGCTCTTTAAAAATTAGATTGATTAATTTTGTAATCACTAATAATTAAAATCTATTCTACTTTGATTTACTTGTAATAAAAATTCATATTTCATTCGATATTAGATCTTAATTTCAAAATGAAGATTTTTATATTCCTCTATTCAAAGTATAATGAGACACATCGAAAGTAAAATAATAAAGAGAAATCAATAAAATTAAAACTTATCGGAAAAAAGTCAGGCGAAGTTACTTGTGAACCAATTTAGAACAGGTCTTGATCCAATTAATCTTCAAATAAAAGTATAAATTTGCAATTGACTAACAATTATTTAATCATTTTAGGTTCGTCAGCACATAAATTTCCTTCACTTGTTGTCAGGTTAAAATACATATTAAAAAAAATTCTTATAATTGGTTTAATGCGTAAAAATACCCTAATGGTGAGAGAAAATTGGATAACTAGAAGCTTAGTACATTCTATGACCTTGAAAAGGTCTAATATAAAAATCTCCATAGCTTTAAATAGTGGAAATTACTTAAAGGGATTCAAAAACTGTAGGGTTTAAAAAAACTAAAATTTGATAGCTTATGCATTACTTTGGATATTTTAAATTCAAAAAGATGATAATCCACAAAAAAATGTGGTCTAAAAATTTGCAAGAACTTAGATAAAAAGGACAACATTAAAAACCAACCATATCTTGAATATAAAATTTACTAGTCATAATTGGTATAAAAAAACTAATAGGATTTTTTTTGTCTAATTTAGACCAAATTTCCTAGCTCATCAGCTATATCAAAATAATTCCTTAAGTTATTTATTAAGTGGGACTCTTTCAAAAAGTTTTTTCCATAAGCTTTATATCTATTCTAATATTCAACTCCTACATTTGAAAAATTTAAAATCCACATTTAATATAAAGGCGTCTTTCCGATTTTATTGAACTGCTAATTTATTATTTTGTGCTCATTTGTTTAATTAGTCAAAAATACAATTTGATCCCACATTTATTTCAATGTATATTCAAAATATTGCCTTTTCGAGCATTTAATTCGTTAAAGTTGCTTCATTAGATGATTTCTCCAATGATAAAAACTCACAATAAAACCTCATAAAATATCAACTGCGGTACTCAAAGAAAAGCGAACTTATCGAAACTATTACTGTTTTACAGTTAAATCATTATAAACCTCATAACCGATTTATTAATGATAAACCTTGAATATCAAGGATATATAATATTTAGAGGTTTCGAAATTCAAAATTCTTGGGGGGTTTGAATTTACTATTCAATTTATTAAGTTAGGAAATCATGAAATAGCGTAAATTAATAATTAATTGCTATATAATCACTTATCTTTCCACATCATTTTTTTGAAATTTATTCAAAGGATGAAAACTTAATTTTGTTTTATTCGACCCATTTTTCGCTGTTGAAATGTATATAAAATCTTGGCTAAAATGGAATCGACTTCATATAAAGTATGATTAAAACTATACATTATAGATATTTTAATTTAGGAAATTCTGGAACAATATATTCATTATATAAAACCTTAAATGCAAATATTTTCTCTTTTGCTCAAAATATTCAATTTAAATTTGCCAATAAAGTTGCAATAATGTATTTTTTTAATAAATTGTTTTTAGTATTTAATTTTCTTAATATCGACACTATAAAAGCTACCAAAGCTTTCAGTTAGCCTAAGAGAGCTTTATACGGATTTAAAAAACTATCTATTCTATAGTTATACATTAAAACAGGGCTATAATATTTTAAAAGATCCAACAGTAAAAGAAAAGAAAAAAACTATAACCCGATATCACCATCATAATTACGATCTTGAAATCAAAAAAATAAAAGTAAGAAAATACCCATAACTAATATTTTATTATCATTAATCCTCTAGCTATGGAGGAGCTAAGGTACACAAAACGCACATAGATCCTTATGGGCTAAGATGGTTAAGGGAAAGTCTGCTAGAAACTCCATTTCCGGGATTCAAAATCGGGTGGTATTTAATCCCCTGGGGCCCAATACCACTATTCGGGCAAGCTCACACAAAACCGCATAAAACCCAACGATAATAAAAACAAAAGAAAACATTAAAAAGAACAGAAATATGATTCGGGGCTAAATTGATATGAGCCTTTTCTCTGAGTTCTCTTTAAAACTTCTAATACATAGCGGTAAGCAAAGTATATTCATAAAAATTCTGTGCTGATTAATACGATCTTAAAATAGGCTGCCCATGGAATCAGTTACAGATTTGACGCGTTGAGAGTCTTGAAGTATTATCCTGTTCGCTAAACAAAGTGTAATCTTAAAAAAAATCTGACCTTAGAGGCCAAACAGCATATTCTATGCTGGGTTATATAAAAGATTCTACTGAATAATGTCCAAAACATTAATTTATTGCGGAAAAAAATTCGACCTATACCAAACCGTTTTAACTGAACAAGGCGTAATCGTTATAAACACCCTTAACTTCAAAGAAGTTGGAATAAGAGAATTTTTTAAAATGGCAGACGAGAAAATATTATATCTTGGAACCATGTGCGATATAAGTACATGGTGTATAAATGAACGAGATTCTTTCTTTTGGGATCAGATCCCTGCTTAAAAATGAAAAAATGAGATAAAGATATCTAGCTTTCTCAATCACGAGAGAGGGAAAATAAGTATTTTTTATAAGGACTGTGAGTAGGTATGTATTATTTTAATTTTACTAGATTTTGGAAATTGGCATGCCTAGAAATACTAAAGATGAAACCAAATTCCTCGAAAATTTCAATTCGTGTTTGAAACCGATAAAAATCCTATTGATTCGAGCATATTAATTGGTTTGTAAATTAAGAATCAGTGTAGAACCACCGAAGCAAAACCCGTCTATAAAGTATCACCAAAAGTTGCTATTAACTTTAAGGCTTCCTCATTTACAGAAAGATCAATGAGACCAGCTGACAAATGTTTAAAATCAGTTGGTATTGATATAAAAAATGATAAATTCCTATCAATGTGGCTGAAAATTCAAATACAAATGGAAAAACATGCAATTATGATAAGCAATTAACGGTTTATCATGTAAAAAAAACTATTCTAACAAAAAAAAATCTTGTTCCAATATCAAAAAATACTGATATCACTGAAGATGAGACCATTTTAATCGGTTAAGCTAAAGAAAAAAAAATTAACATATGTCGATACTAATATGATTTTGGAGCCATTAAAACAATATTTAAATAAAAAAGAAAGCCCCTCTATTAAAATTAAACTATAGTAATATATTTATGACACATATACTGATTATACGGATCTAATGGAATCTAGATTACGAAACAAATTATCAGTATGATCGGGTGTCTCCAATCTGATTCAGTTAAAAACGATTTTAACGAATATGGTTATGAAAATGACAACAGCCACAACTTCAAATATAATTTTTTAAAATCTCAAAAAAAGAAAGCTATAACAGATAGACTGTTAGTTTTCAGAATTCAAGAACTAAAAAAATAATAGGTAAAAAAACATGTTTTATATAAATCCTTTTTGATGGATGGATATTTTCAATTTAAAAAAATAGAGAAAGAAATAGCAAATGGATATATGAAATTAGGTTCTGTGTCCACACAAAAAGCAAACTAACCAAAGATGAAATAAAAAAAATAGAAAAACCTCTACAATGTAAAATTCTTTTGGGAAAAAATAAGAAATTTCGAACGGTAAATTATATTGGGCCAAAAAATAAAAAATTTGATTTTTTGAATAACATATTGGTTGTATATGATACTAATAAATACAAATCTAAACTAGATGCCCCAAATATTGTAAATAATAGTCAGCTCAGAGTAATGACGCTTAATATCCTGGGATTAAAATATTCTGGAAAAGAGCTCAATTATTATCTAAGATCCACCCAATAGATATACTGGTCTCTCAATAAACCTTAAGTAAAAAAACATATAGATGTAATATCCCTTGCTACGTATGCATAGATTCAAAGCCCGACATTTCCATAGGTGGAGCTGAGTTATTATTGGGAATGAAGAACTACTCTGGTCTGACTATTAGCTAATATGAATCATCACAAACTTTGATATTAAGTATTTTCATGGGGAAATCGTTAAAGGGAAAATATTTTGAGATTTTAGTGGCTAACATGCGCATACCAAGCATAGTGAAAAGATGAAAAAAGTCAAAAGATCAAATATTCGGGTTAATACAAAAAGAAAAACTCCAGATCAAAAAAATATATAATTCTGAGAGATCTAATTATGAATAATCCTATATCAAACCAACTCAATTCTAAGCTAGACTTGAACCACCATATAGCAGAGGTGACTAATTCTGCAGGCTCTAGGTAAAATAAAAGAGAAATTGGAAGAATGTTAGATCGTATTTTTTACTAGAGGCTCAGTTTTAAATAAAACTGGTGTAAAGCAAATAAAAACCTCGAGATATCAAATCATATGCCGATTACTGCCGATTGAAATTCCGATACACTCGAAATTCCAGCAAAAAAATAAAAAAATAGGCAATAATTGAATTCTATTGGCTAAAGATTAGTTAATCAATGGTTAAATGGTTTTTTCCCTCAAAAGCTGGAAAAAATAGATGAAACTTGGAAAATTCCTCAAATTCTGGAAAATATACACAGAATCTATTTTTTACCAGTCATTTCTGTCCGTGAATTTTGAGAAAATTCCGCAAAAAATTATATACAGGTTTTAGCGGACAGCTTTTTTGATTTCACTCATTCATTCGCCGTTCCAAAAAACGAGATTATATTTTTTATTCCATTTTGGGGCCCAGAAATAATATGAAGATTAAATATTAAAAATATACTAATTTATTTTGAAATAGCTTAAATTTATTGTAAAAATACTAAAAAGAACACTAATTTTACTAAACCAATACAATATTGATGTTACACAAGGCATAATTTTGCCAAGGAATTTACTAAAAATATACTAATTTTTGAACGAATAATTATTTGAAAACAAACTGATTACCCTTGTGTTTAATATGTATTTTTTGGACTAAAAATAAAATTACTATGCTTAAATACTAATGTTGGATTCGATTTTATAATCAAAATATGTAAAAAATTGGCCGAAAGCTTTTTATTTTATTAATTTAAAAATAAAATTAATAGTAATAGTTAAAATGAACTAAAAAATATAGCGAACAATTCCCCTTCAATCTTTCAACTCAAAAAAATCCTAACCCTACCATCTTCTCTCACACTTGTTTACTCTCGTACTCTCCTACTCTCTTTGTATTGGTCTTATCATATTCCTTATTTCCTAACCTTATCCCCTCTTGAGACCCCCACCTCTACTCATTCCCACCCACAAGTTTTTTCGCCTAATCTTACACTACATATATTTTGTCTACTGAAAGATAATTTTACACACTAACAATGGAAAAAAAATTTTACCCATATTTATCTTGTTTTTGTTAAATAATATTTGTAGTAGCCGAATTAAAAAAAATTTAATAATATTTAATGAAAGGCTAATGTTTTTGAATCTATCTTTATAATAAATCAGACCTGGCATAGCGTATTGTTTGCAAATACTTATGATTTAGTAGCTATAGTTATTATGTTTATAAGTATTTGGAGTAATCACGAGTACATCCTAAAGATATTTATCTAGCTCGCTCTAAAATTTGAGTTTCGATATTTGATTTAATAAATTACACCCGCTCTGCATTTATAATTGTACTTTTAAAATTTTGAAATAGCTCATTTTTCAAAATTATGATGATAGTGAATGGATTTTTTTTTTTTTTAAAGGGAATTTTATTTATAAATAGTGAATGGATAAAGAGTATTTAGCCTTACATTCGCAAAAATAATGGCGTTATGTTTATTTTTATATAAATTATATATAGCTACTTTTTTATTTTTATTAAATACAACTATTTTTTTTGCTTTTAAAATTTAATTTCTATAGATTTTCAATATTCTAACAAAATAAGAATCGATTTTATAGCTTGAAATATGAAAGGAATAATTAGTATGTTTTTAGTAAATTTCTCGACAAAATTACGCCATGTTTAACATCAATATTGTATTGGTTTAAGAAAATTGGTATTCTTTTGGTTAATTTAGTATGTTTTCAATAAATTTAAGCGATTTCATAATAAATTAGTATATTTTTATTATCTTACCTAATATGAAGCCCTTTTTTTTCTAGTTATCATTTTTTTTATTTATTGGTTAATTAGGCTTATCCGATTATTAGGAACTATAGTAAACTGAGTATTTTAATTGGGTTGGTCAATAATAAGCTTCTGAATTAATAATAAATCATCTTGCTTTAAAGGTTTATATCATTTTTAAAAAAAATTCATCTTTTTTAAAATTTCATTTTCTAAAAATTGTTACACAGACTATAACTGTCTTCCAAACTGAATACTTTTCTTCTCATTTTTGGGAGAACGCATTTTGTATTTTGGTATTTTTTTTTATGGAGTTGATAGGTTTAGCTTTGTTATCGACATTCTTTTTTCATTACAATGGATCAAATGAATTTCTTGGTTTAAGGATTCTCTTATAGATAAATATGTATATTAAAAATCTTGAAAAATAAGAATTTTCGGGATTTAACAAGACGCTTTTTTTTGTCTTAAATTAATCATATATATCATATATATCATCCTTTGAACGGGTTTTAAGAATCCAAGATTGTAATTATTTATAATGAGCCAGAGAGAAATAAACTGGTTAGACTTTGACTCCACATAACCGATAAACATTGAAAGAGAAATGAGGATGAAGATATCAAGAAACTTTAAAAAATACAATTCAACGATCTATTATTGTGCATGTCACAAAATAAATGAATTTACAGGTGATTTTAAAGTTGATCGTTACTATGATGGTACAGAAAAATTTTATTATTCTACAATACATAGTAGCATTTGCTTTAATATGGAAAAAATCGATATAAAGAAAAAGGTTCTGGATTATACTAAAGATGGGTTAAGTCTTTATGGGAAAAAATCAAACTAGATTCTGAAGGGATATCGACTGAAATAGGAAAAAATTACTCTATAATAAGTAATTATAACCAAATCGATAACAAAAAAAAAACAAAATAACAACGAAATTTTTTGAACTTAAATGTTTAGAATTGAAAAAAAATGAAAACAGCACTATGGCTTACGTTGCTGGATTCTCTTCTGATCATGAAGGCATCAAATCTCTTGTCACTTCAAAAAAGATGATCGAGATCCTTTCCAAAGCCACTGATCTTCATATAGATTCTACTTTTAAATTGATCAGGGGTAGCTATACTGTAATTGTAGCTGGATTAGCCGATATTAATCTAAAAAAATTCCCAGTGGCCATATAAATAGTAAGCAGGGATGATAATAAATATTACCGTTGGGTTATTAAAACTTTAGATTCTGAAGCTGGAAAAATTGGGATGAATCTGAAGATAAACAATTTAGTAGCAGATTCCGTACCTCAAATATCTAAAGCCATTAAATCATTTTCCTTGGATATAAATAGAACTAATTGCTGGTTCCATACGTCAAAAAATATAAAGAATATTATTGGGAAAAAACATGGAAGTTCGGAACTCATTTGTATTCAGTTATATGCAAAATACAGCTAAGTCCAAGAAGAAAAATATTTAGCCTGTAGATCACGCTTTTCAATGAGAAATGAAGGGGTTTCAGCTTTATAGAGGATATTTTGGAAAAAATCTCCAAAAATCACTTCGAGTAAAACGAGAATTGGACGAATTTTACTCTATATTTTCACCTTCAAAGAATAATTCTCTTGAAAGGTTCAATAGGACGATCAAAAAAAATATATTAGTTAGAAAGTATCCAATTTACTTTAATCTTTAGATGTTTCTAAAGAGATAATTGATTATTCAAAAAATAATTATGAGCCGAATTTTGGAATCATTGAATACGACGATAAATTTGTTTACGAAAGTAACATTATTTATTTTTACAACATCTCAAATGAAATAGATATGATATGCTATTGCGCAACGGAATTAATCCTTGATTTTTTCGAAGTTGATTATTTTTCAAGGACCTTAAAATATCTTGAATTCATCAACTTCGACTCAATGGCAGAATTTTTCGAAAAACATTTATTTATTTACTCAAAAAAAGATGTGGCTAATTGAAAAGATGTTTACTGTATTTGCAAAGAGTTTTTAAAGAAAAAAAAGTGTCTTCATGCATTCAATTTTTTAACCCAAACAAAAAATAGCAATCTAATTAGCATTACTGTCGTGAATGGAACTTTTTAGAACCTTCTATAATGTTCCGGAATATTCAGATATCATCAGCAGCAATGTTCTAGAATATTATGAAACGTTTTAGAACATTTCCGAAATCTCTTATCGATTTTAATTGTTCTTATGTAATAATTTATGTATTGAAATTTTTAAACATCGATAACGATTTATTTTGATTACTAATCAAGTTTGGTTAGTAATCAAACAGATATTTTTATATAGCTCTCTTTTTAGTTTATTCTGTACTTTTTCTTTGAATTTTATGACCTAAAAACAAGAAAAAGAAAAAGTGTAAAAAGGCTACGTTTTTCCTGTCTTGAATTCGACATCTAGTATCTTGTATACTTTCTAATAATTAATAAATAAATATCTTTATAGTAAATATAACTTTGACTCAACTTTCATTGCACTTTTATAACCCAGATCTTGACAATTACTTTGCTGTCTGGCTGAAGAAATGCTGGATGACCATAGAGAATTAAGAAAAATGCGTCCCACGAGTTTTAAACAAGCGATTTATTTCCTTTTAAAATTATATCATTTATAAATTTTTAACTATATATAATAATACTATTTTTTAAAATTATTTAACCCTGGATTGAATTTAAAGTATATTTCTGTTGATAAATACTCTAAAAAAAATTCATAAAATATCACAATAATTTTAAACATGAATTTTCACCAGTTTTTAATAATGAAAATCAATTAGTATACAATAAAAATAATTTTAAGTAATTATAAAAGTAAATTTTTTATTTTATTCATACAATTTAATTAGAATAAAATTTATAATTGTAATTTAAAATAGACTAACTAAAAAATGATTATTTAGAAAATCTTTCCATGATATGAAATGTTGTTCTTACCTGATCTGATCTACACAAATAAATTAAACAAATAAAATAGTCTTAAAATGAGCTGAATTAATAAGATTAAAAATCAAAAGCTTTATAAAAAATGTTATCTTTATCAAGATTAATATATATGATAAATCTGTTGATTTTGAATTTATTATTGATTTTTTAGTTGATTTTGATGTTTAAGTTGTTTTTGAAGAATTTATTGATTTTTTATTTTAATTTTAAGATACTGTTGATGTTAATATTTAAGTTGAAGATGTTGCTGAAGCTTTTTATGTTGAAGATGTTTTTGAAGATTTTAATGTTGATGATACTGATAAATATGACGATTTTGAAGAGTTTATTAAAGATTTTGTTATAGTTGAAGGTTTTGTTAAAGATTTTGATGTTAGTGCTGATGGTTTTGATTTTGATTATTTTGTTGATGGTGTTTTTGATGAAGAAGTTGAATATTTTTTAAAGATTTAGTATAAGATTTTGATGAATATGTTGAGGTTAAAGATGTTTTTGAAGATTTTGATGTTGAAGATGTTGTCTTTGATGATTTTTTTGATTTTTTTGTTGATGGTGTTGTTGATATTGTTGTTGATGTTGAAGTTGAAGATTTTGTAAAGATGTTGTTAAAGATGTTGATGTTGAAGAGTTTGTTGAAGATGTTGTTGGTGTTGATGTTGATATTGATGTTGTACTTTAAGATGATGTTTAAGATTTTGATGTTGAATATGTTGTTGAGGATTTTTTAAAACTATTGTTGAAGATTTTATATAGATTTTTTTGAAGATATTGATGAATTTGTTGAGGTTGAAGATTTTTTTAATGTTGATATTCAACTTTACGATGTTATTGAAGATATTTATGTTGATATGTAAATTAAAGATGTTTTTTTCAATGTTGATTTTGATGTTGATGTTGATGTTGATATATAAGTTTAAGATATTGTTGAAAATGATGATGTGTAAGATTTTTTGACATTGATTTTGATGTTGAAGATGTTGTTGAAGATGATGATGCATAAAATGGTGTTGAATATTTTGATGTGAAGTGTTTGATGAAGTAGTTGATGTTGGTTATGATATTCTTTATGGTGTTTTTGATGATTTTGTTGATGTTAAAGTTGAAGATTCTTTTGAAGATGTTTTTGATGTTGATATTTAAGTTTAGGATGTTTTTGAAGATGTTTTTGATGTTGATATTTAAGTTTAAGATGTTTTTGAAGATGTGTTTGAAGATTTCGTTGAAGGTTTCGTTGAATATGTTTTTGATTTTGATATTCAAGTTGAAGATGTTGATGTTGATGATGTTGATGATGTTGATGATGTTGATGATGTTGATGATGTTGATGATGTTGATGATGTTGATGTTGATGTTGATTTTTAAGTAAAAGATGTTATGGAAGTTGATATTTAAGTCTAATATGATGTTTATGATTGAAGGATAATAAAAACTGATAATTATTATTGTTTGATGAAATGTAATTTAGGTTAAAATGACACATATTTATATACATGCAACTAGGTAGAAGATTCATTAGTAAATTATTATCATTTTAAAAACACATCGTAAGAATCAAACAACAATTTTCATAATTTAAACAACTGGAGATTTTAAACTTACAATTTAAAGCACGATGTTACAAACAAGCTATTCGAATACTGAAACTAGTAAAAAGTCGCATACTGCACTTGTTAGCGAGTTAAAACCAGCAACCAGCAACCAGCAACCAGCAACCAGCAACCAGCAACCAGCATCCAGCATCCAGCATCCAGCATCCAGCATCTGTCAAATAGTATCTAGAAAATAGCTATTATCAACTAGCAGCAAAGAATTTTTGATAATCAATATACGGTCAGCATCAAGAACAAGAATCAAGCACCAGGAAACATGCTGCATGTAATATAAAAAAATCTTCAATTAGCATATATTAAGCTAAAGGAAAAAATATTCATGAGTCATAAGATAATAGGAAATAATAATTCACCTAGTATCGTACACAATTTACTTGTTTTTAACTTTAATCAGCCGAATAGTGAACTCGGCTTTAAAATTTGATAATTTAGAATTGAGGATAGAGGGAACTAGTGTTTATGATACATATTTTAAAATTGTGATAGATTTCTATAATAGAATATTCAATGGTTTTGTTAGAAGGTTAGAAGATATAGAATAAGTGAAAATCACATATGATATACGATTTAATAATTAAGAAATTTGAATGAGGGTTTGATTTTAAAAAGATAAATCAAATATGTCCGTTTTATACAGTATTCTCTTTAGCTTTCTCAATTATAATATTATAGGATTCAAAATAAAAAAAAGTCAAATTTTCGTTTCTATGCATAACCAAAACAGATTTTTAAATCATTATCATTATCATTACGTAATATATATATAGATATATTTCGGAAGATTTATTTTAAAAATAGAAAAAAAATGATACTTGTGTAACAGGGTTTAAAAAACCTGTTAGGAAAAAAGAAAATTTTCTTTAAAATAGGAATAAAAATTAGTAAGCAAGAACATTCTAGAAAAAAGAAGAAATCAAATAATAAAAAACCTTTTAATTGTAGTATAGTGATAGCTATAATTTAACACTTGTCCTGAAAGGCTAAAAATGAAACATCTATTAGATAAATTCTTTGTGAAACCACGAAAGAAACATCTCTATCAAATATTATTAATAATTTATTATATCTTAAGTTAATTTTTATCCAAAATAAAAAAAAATAGCCATTTTTTACATTTCAAAAAAAAATTGGGAAAATTTTCCGAAATTTGAGGGCAAAAATGACTGGTAAAAAATAGATTATATACATATTTTCCTGAATTTGCGGAAATTTTCCGGTTTTATCTATTTTTCCAGATTTTATCTACCGATTAACGCCAACAATTAATCAATAGCAATAAATTTAACGTGCTTATTGATGAAGATTCAAATCTAAATGAACTCGCAAAATTTTTATTGATACTGTATGGGCAGAATCAAAGTGGTTCCGATCCACAGAGACTGCTTCCTAAGTGAAATAAAAGCCTTTTCCAAAAAATACAACCAAAAGCATAAAAAATCGTAGAAATAAATTCGGCGATTTTGGGCTTGGAAAAATCGATAAGTATGATTACTTAATTACTAATTATAACTCATTAAGCGAAATTAAAGCTGAAAGGAAATCTCAATACTCTAAAAAAATGGAATTTCTTTTAAAAAAAACATGAATAAAGATTCCAAAAGATATTGGAAATTCGTCAAATAATATTATGTGAATGTGTTCAGAAGCATTTTGGACTGCCCAGTATATGTTAAAAATAAAAAATTTAGTGATATGGCCAAAGATAAAACTGGAAATAGCAATAGTTTTATTAAGTAGAACTCAGTCATTGATACAGACTGTGGGTATTTCTCTGGGTATGAAAAGGGTGTAAAGTAGAGTGATATCACTACTGTTCTTATTAATGCACCTAAAATAAAGTCACTGGTATTGATAGAATACAATTCGAGTTTTGGAAATTGGTT
>LSSL01001663.1:5691-19409 GCA_001953115.1 Smittium mucronatum
TTTTTTTTTTTTTTTTCCCTAAAAAAAAAATAATAAAGTCAGATTTAAATTTTTACTGCTACGAATTTTGAGATAGTTCATCTACTTTTACAAATATATACATATATAACAAATAGCAGATCCGGAATTGCGATAAATTTTTTTTAAATTCTCGTGTGATTAACTTTTTGGGTATATTTGGTATTTATCACGATTTCTGTTAAATCCAACAACGATTCTAATCTGCTCTACAAGCAAAAATTTAAAAGAAAAAAAAAATCAATTGAAATGAATTATACCTCCCTTTTCTCCCAAAAAATCGATATATAAATGATCTGGATTTTTGTTTTCAACAAGACGGTTTCAATCTATATAAATAGTCTAATATCTCTGCTATCCAATCCACACCTTCAAAATCCATGAATAAAATATAAATAAAAAACTCACCCTATATGTCCTTTTCCCTCTTCAAGGGCAACTTTATCTGGTAAGATTTTTGATGTCTGGATAAATATATTATTTTCCTCTTGTTTTTATATACAATGAAAAATATTTTCATAATATCGTCTTTCTTAGCAAGTGATTAAAGGAACTTGCTTGAAATCGTCCCCATCAATGTTAGCTTTAGTGCAGGGTGCTCTATAAAAATCCCTGTTTTTTAGGATCGCTTTTTTAATGTAGATCGGAAAGTCTGTCTGAAAAAACATAAAAGTTCATACATTTAAACTTTTATTTGACTAATTTTCTCATAAATCCAAATTTAATGCAATTTTCTTAATATTATGCCATACTCTCATAAATAGATAATAAAATGCATTGAAACCAATCTTCATTTGGATTTTAAATGTTTTTACATCATTCTACCATTTCAAATCTAATAATAAAAAACCAATGATCAAGATGCTTCCGAATTTAAATTGCACAGTATATCTACTAAAGCATCATACGATGCAAACTTGGCAGAACTAGGATTAATCAAATATTTTGTTTTGATAAAAAAAAATAATCCAGTATTTAAAGTACATTAAAAAATCTCAATCTTTTTTAATTACACATCTTTTTTAGGATTTAAACTAATCTGGTGATTACGTATATATATATAATATCAGCTAATCCCAGTATATATATAGATGCTTTTTAATCGTTTCAAGTCTATTATTACAATTTTTTTAAACAAAAAAAATAATCAACTAATAGTATAATATACAGCTATTTAGCTTTACCCGTTTTATTTTTTTTACACAAAATTCGAATAGTTTGCTATTTTAGATCATAAGTTCATGTTTGTTTTTTTTTTTGTGAATATCTTTGAAAGTAAATAAAGTGTTTGTGGATGTATCATTTGATTTAACTGAAACCTAAAAAAATATACTTTTTACTGTGAAACTTTATTAAACTGACTTTTTTACAGCCATTTCTAGTTCAGTTATGTGACTTTTTTTTTTTTTTTTCATAAGACAAAAGCTCATTTTGGTGAGATTCTATCCATCTATTGAAAAAAATCTACATCTAAAAAGGATGGAATTCATCTAGGGGGATTTTATACAAGCATAAAATTTAAATAATTAAATGGTCAAAAAAAAAAAAAAAGAGCTTTCATACCGCATAAACTTTAAATTGTTAAAGAAAATTTCTTTTATTTTCAGGAATACATAGTAATATACATTAAATTTTTTATTATTAAAAAATCGTAAAAGCAGGAGTATATGTTTGTATTGGTTATTGATAATATTTAATCTAATAGACCAGGAAAAAAATTATACTAATAATTCAAAATTTTAGTTTTTTTTAGTTTGATGTAAATCAGAATTTATTATATTTTTCTGACTATGATAAAATAGATAAAAAAAAAAAGAAAACTTCAAATTAAAAACGGCAAATTTATTATTATTATTATTTATGGTAATTTATGATAATACTATCAATGAAAGTGAAAATATATGTTAAATAATTTTTTTAATTTTTTTTTTTCACGTATAAATTTTCTAACTTGAATAAATAAATATCAATAGGCTAGTTTTCAAAATAAAAAATTATGTTAAATTATTATTTAATCAATTTTTAAGTTAAACTTGTGAACTTTATCAAATTATTGAAAAGATGCAAAAAAATCTACTATTTGAATGCAAATTATATCACTTCTAAAGAAATTAAAAATGATTATTTGCTTAAACAATCCTTAAATCATTTATTCAACAACAAATTTTAAATAGGAGTCCATAAAGCTGTAAAATATAAAAGTTGGTTTTCAGGAACCTTAAACTATGAATAAAATTAGGAAAATATTCTCTACCATCATTAGAATGAAAAAAATATCAAAATAAAAATAAAAAACGTCCTCTAATGAGCCCTAAAAACATCAGGAAGTTTATTATAAAGCTTCAGTCACTTTTAATAAATGGATTTACAAGCACTGAATAGATAAAAAAGACTTTCAAAATAACATTAAATCAATATATATATATATATATATATATATATATATGTCATTTTAATTATATTATAAATACAAAGCATGTGACAAGTAAAAATCATTTTACATGTATATTTATGTTTTTTTTTTTGGATTTTTTTATTTATTACGAGATTTTTAAGTCAATTTATTAAGATGTTTCAAGAAAGAGAAATGTTTTTTTATAATGCTCATAACACCTCTTTTTTCTTGTAAAATCAAGTATTTATATGAAATTAAACCTTATTTTGATCTCAAATAGCCTTTGTACAGAAAATATTATTTCTGGATACAAAATAATAGATATATAGCTTCACATATCCAAAAAAAGTACACAAATTCACGAAAAGCTTTAAATAAACTATTTTTTAAATATAATGTAAACTCTGTTGGTTATTAAATGTATTATTTGAAATGTATTCTTAGAAAATATATACATCATATTTTGAGAAATTGGGTTATTATAGAATTTCTATTCATAACAATAATAATCCTTAAAAAAAAATATAAAGCGTTTTGTAAATAAAAAGAATTTTCAATAAAATTTTGTGATCCCCTCTACTAGAAAAAATCAAATTCTAAAAATTCTAAAAAAAATTAAAAACATACATATTCAAAATTGATAATAATTTTTTAAAAACGCTCGTATATTTGAAGAAAACAAATAAAATGGATAAAAAATTATTATTTGTCAGAATTTTCTACAAAAATATAGATTTAAATAAAGGTATTTCTACCTATCTGCCTATCAGAATATAAATTATGTAATTAATACCAAATTTTACTCCGAATCAGAAAAAAAAAGAGTGTAATCTAAATAAAATTAAGAACATAAGTATAAATATTATGGTACTGTGGATCTTTGTAAGTATAAAATTTGCACTGGTTTATTTGGTGCTTATGTATTAATTTTAATATATATATTACACCGATTTATTAAGCGATCAATGGCTATTAGACATGAGAGTTAATTTTAGAAAATATTAAATATTTACAAAAAAAAGTTCTAAAACCAAAAAATTAATATTATGAGTGGTCATATATATAATTTAAAGCCATTGGAAAACATATAAAGTAAAATAAATAGATTTTTACATAAAAGTACATTGCTTTAATCACATGACTGATTATTAGTTCATCTCTATAAATTGGATCATATTTATGGCGGTGATTATCAAAAAAAATGATAAAAATTTAATATTGAAATAATTAAATTTTCACAATTATACGTACACGCACAATTAATGAAAGTAAATAAATTAATTCACAGAAGGGCTCAAAATAGGAAAAAAAATTATTGAGAGTAATGCAATCAGGAAAAACAAAATTATACTCTTTGAAAAATATATCTATGAAAATGTTTTTTGAGTGAGGGGGGGGGGGAAATGTGGAGAGAAAATTCACATTACTTTATTAGATATTTATGTTTTCAAATACTAGTTTATTATTTCCTAAAACACTTAATTTTTTTATTTTGGACGAGAAAATGATGTTATTTAATCCCAGAGATTCGTTAACTAAAGAGTTTGGATAATTTTATTTTTAAAAATATTTTCATGGGAATAAATTCAAGTTTTATCTAATGGATTTATTAATAAAATTCTGAAATTTTCTAATTGTGAAGTGCAAAATGAAAGTTTTATTGGAGAAATGATCTTTTTTATCATACGAACTAGTTAAATTTCACAAATAAAGTGTAAGATTAAAATGAAGAAATAAAAAAATTACATTGAATAAAAATCAAAATGACGATTTGTTAAAATTTTAATTTAGTTTTTATCATCAATTTGACTTATATACACACTGATAACGTAGTAGGACATATTTTTGGCAGTTTAAGTATATAAATGTAAACTAAAATCCTACTCGGTGTATAAGGTGTAATAGAAGCTTAATTTTGAAACATAAATGTATTTAAATTTTTGGTATTTGTTACAAAAGTGGAAAATCCGAATAAATACACCTTTTACAAAATATATAGTTTATTTGTAAGATAATGATTTTTTTTAGCCCATAACTTATAAAAATTTTAATTTTTAATTTTTTTTTACATAATTGAAAATAATATTTTTTTAAGTCGCTAATAGGAGTTTTTAAATTTTTAGTTAATATTTTGAGCATTAGTCCCGTTTATGCATGTTTTAAAAATAATTAATATTTTTATTCTTCGAAAGATTTTAGATTCCAGTGCATCAAGTGATTAAGATGAAAAAATTTTCTGTAAAAGATATTTGTATTTTTAATGATTTTTAATATTCATTTATTTGCATTATTTATTTTAATAATAGAATTGTATGAGTATATAGCTTTATATATTTTTTATAATAATTAAAATTATTGGCTGAAATAGAGTCGGAATGACTTGGAAATATAAAAAAGATATATTTTTTTCACCCGATAAGATTTTATAGTACCTAATTTTGTATAAATATTATTTTATTTCACAGATAAAAATACATGTATTCCGATCTTGCCTTTGAAAATCGATATTATTATTTGGGTTGACGTTTTTTTTTAAATATTACGTTTTTTATTAAACCCCTATAATAAAATAAAAGGAAAATTATGGATGTTCAGTTTTGATTTTTTTGGTGGATAATAGTAATAAATTGGATTTAAAACATTAAAAAATTAAAACATTAAAACATTAATAATTCTAATTACTTTATAAAAATAATAACCACCAATTCATAAAATTTATGGACTATTCCGCTTTTTTATGATAATAAATTGATATAAAACTCCGTTTTAGATCTTAAAAAATTGGTAGATAGTACTAAAATAAAACCTGTGTAGGAAAATAATTTTAAATTTTCATTACATTGTAAAATTAATGGCCATTTGAAATAGAGTGGGAAATCTAAAAAATTTTAATAGAAAATTTTTTTCTCTTTTGTGGGTTTTGGTTTCATTTTTTGGCATAAAATTAAGAGTATAAAAGCTTTTAGTTTTAAATTTTTAATCTTTTGGAGGTTTTTTTCGTTTAGAATATCAAAAAAATACACACCATCGTTACACATTGTAGACTAAATAATAATCAGACAATCCACTATAATTTATTTTAAAATATCTGCTTTTATTCCTCAATTAAATATATCATTCAATTTATTGGTTGTAATTTTAACTAGCTTTGAGAAAATATCTAATCTTTTAATTATAATACTCGGGGGATACAGGATAATAAGAAAAAAAACTCTAATGAAAAAACATTATTCATTTTTAAGCACTTATGTGGGTATAAATGTTATATAAAATAATATTTGTCCATAAAAACTACCCATAAATTTTTTTTGTATTCTCTAGGTGACAACAGATTCCTTCGGCAAATTATTATTATGATAGTCTTTGGTAAGTTTCATTTTGAAGATGAGATAGTTTTAAAAATTTTATTAGTAGCATTCTAAATTTTAATAAACCTATTTAGATTGAGAAATCTTATTTTTTTGGCAAAATTTTTTTTATTTAGACTAAAAAGGTGTTTTAATAATACAAAATATTAGATTTAAAGTAAATATCCAATAAAAAACTCAATAATATGAAAGAACTATCTATGTTTTTATGAAATTTTATATTATGAGAAGAAATTATAGAATTCCATAAATTGGTATTCTTAGTATTTTATTTATCATAACCATTGATGAGGGGGGAAATAATCAGGTTTTATTATTGTTAATTATGGAAAATTAAAGAAATTTTGGTTTAAATTTGTATTATAAGGCATAAAACTAGCCTTGTTTTTGATATTATTCGCTTTAAATGGATTTTTATTAATTAAGTATAACCAATAACAGTATTTTATAGCTTTTAAATATTTTTAGAATATCATTTAGCAGATATATTATGTCTAGAAATCGATGGATAATTAATATGTTTGTGATTGAAGGTATTTATCCTAACCGATATAACTATATTTGGATATATTGTTAAAAATTTATGATTTTAAGGTGATATTTTATATAATAAGTCTTGATTATTTGAGGTTTGATTTTTGTGACTATCTGCACATCTAAAATTTCCAGGATTGTAGAAATTTTTTTAGATAAGAAGTTATTTTGAAAAAAGAGAAAAATTATAACTTTTGAAGAGTTAAAAAATGGTTTAAAGTTATTATATGTAGCTTTTGATCGGATATCCATAATCATCGACTAGTTTTATATTTTATATCTTAAAATTAAATTTATATGCCGCTTTAAAAAAAAAGATTATCTGATAACAGAGAGGAATAGTGGAGATTTAAAATTTTCATTTATATTTATGTGAATTTCAGAAAAATATTTTATAAGGTATTTTTTAGCTGGTTTCGGAATTTTTAAAGCGCAAAGAAAAGGCTTAAGAATATAAATTTTACTTTTGTAATCGATATAAAGTCTGAAATTAGATGTATTTAAATATCTTATTTAAATTTTTTGTCTTCAATGACTTAATTTTTTTTCAAAAAATATGCCATTTCATTGAGCTATATACCAATATTAATGGTTTTGGTGACTTCTTTCAAATAAAATTAATTATTTAATTCCTACTCAAATATTCACTCTTTGGGTCTATATAAGCTCTACAAGTTCATTTAATGACTTTTCTCCTCATAATTTTTTTTGAGCTTTACCGATTTATTTTAGTTCAGTATAAGCTAAAAATATACCATTAATTCTTTTAATTTTAATTTTATACGAATTTGAATAATTTTTTTATAAAAACCTCTATTATGTTTTAATGGCGATGATGTTACACCCAGCGCATAATCATCTTATATAGATATTAATTTTGCTTAAATGTATTGTTATTTTTCATTTTTTTATGTTTTCTCGATTGACTTCATTAAAAACTAAATTTTTAATTCTTTTCTAACCACAAACTCGCTTTAGGATGAAACAGAATTTCAATAAAACTTTTATTTATTTATTTTTATAAAAATAGAAATTAGTGTAACCAAAAAAATCTCAGAATATTTAGAGCTTTATAAATAAATTTTAATATCTAATAATCAATATCGAAATATTTTAAAAATGAAAAACAAGCTTAATTTCAAAAGTTTTTTCTTTCCGAAAGGATAATTGTTTTATTGAATTGGGATTGTTTTTCTAATCATTATTATGATTGTGTCTCAATTAATTCAAATTAAATAAAATGAAAAAATAAAAAAATTATAGATAATAAGGGGTATTAATTTGTATATTTTTTATTTCATAAAATTTAGTTTAAAATTTTTTTTGCGTTTAATTACATTAATATTAGAGTTAATTACGCATATTAAGAAATTACTTTTTGAAAAATCCAAGCTCAATTTTAAAAACCAATTATTGATTTTATTTTCAAAAAAATTAAACCGATTTTCATATTCTATCAAAATAGAATTACATCTGCGAGAACATCCTTTTTTTCGACGGAGCTGGTTTTTTATAAGTACATGAATCTTAAAAACCAATACCATTTTCTATCTCTAAAGTTAATCTCAGCCAATCACAGTAATCTGAGGATTTTATAGAGAAGTAATTAAATCAATTACTATTTTTTGATAATTTTTGCTTTTTAAAGTATAAATTTCGGGGATTTTTTTTATAATTTAAATAACTTATTTATAACTTATATTTAATATAAAATTGAAATATTTTAATTAAATCTTAACTGTATGTTATAGAGGTAATTTTTTTGTCTTTATTTTATGTGTGTATGTGTGTTTAGATAAATATACAGATTCTAAATATATTGAACATAGAGATAGAATATCTTCCTGCAATAATTCAACGTAATATAAATATATAGTAATTTTGATCGAATAATTTTAATTTCTGCTGCAGTACCTATATGATTAATATCTGGATTTTTTTTTGGAATAGCATAGCAGATCATTTTAATATTAAAGGGAGGAATTACGAAGAATAGAAACGAAAAATAAATTACCTGTAATTATTATTATTAAAATAAGCCATAATATAGTAATAATTTTCAGAGTACAAATTGATAAAAAATATGTCTCACCCAGTTTTTTATATCCCTAAAATAAGATACGGCTTTAGCTACACTCATTTTAAAAAGAATTTAGTATAAAAATGATTTTATAAGTTAATCTATCATTCATTTCACCTTGCTTTTGAATCAATTTTGTGAAAATATTTAACAAAAGACCCCAAATTAATTATTTTAAACATATTTAAGGTAAAACCATCTGTAAGTGTATTTAATGTTACGAATTCGAACAATTAATTAATTAAATAATTATTAATATATTTATTTAAAGACTTTATTGAAATTATTGACACTAATGAAATTGAAATCAAAGAATCACTATGGAATTTATAAAATCTCTTAAATTTTTTTTACGTTTAATAAATGAAAAATAGTCTGTTATTGGATATTCTTTTAAATAAATTAATTTGAATTTTCCAAAAGGATTTCAGTGATTTAAGTAAAAAAATTAAAATTAAAAAATATAGTATATTGACAGAAATAGCTTACATAAAATGAAAAAAATTAAAGAAAACGGAATAATTCTAGGGTATTAAAAAGATTTAATAAGTTTCATGATATAAAAAAATATGAAAACCAAAAACTTCCAACTTAATTAACAAATATTTTTTATAAGACGAAAAGAAAATAAAAAATGATCGTGATGTTTAGCCCATGATTTTGAATTATGTAAAATTCATAAAAATTTAATCATCAAACTTAAAAAATATAATTGAAGGTTGGCTTGAGGAAATTTTTGTTTTCTGTGTCATTTTTTTTTTATTGAAAAAATGATAACAAATAAATAGGTTGATTAATATAAATGTGTCAAAAATTATGCAATTTTTAACACTTGTATTATTAAATTATTAAAAATAATATTTTGAAATTATTTTATTAGATATTTGATAGGATGAAAAAACCTTTATAAATTATATTTTTGCACTATATACTTATATTTGAATAAAATTGTTTTAAAAATGATAGTTATGTAAGAGAATAAATATCATATATTTCAAGTTGTGCAAATAAGCTAAAAAAAATTTTATATTGCATTTATTTCTGTTAAAAAAAATTAGAAAATCTTTTTCAATAATTTTTATTTTGATAATAATTTTGTATATGAAAAAGTCAAAGACAGACTAGAAAATTATGGAAAGGATTTGAGCTATTTATAAACATTTTTTATCTAGGCTAGTCGCATATTTCTCACAATTTAGAGATATAGAAGCTTCTATTTTGATTCGAAATATATATATTTCGTTAATAGATACAAAAAAAACTTCCTAGAAAAAGTACCCATTAGATAAATATTACTCAAATATCAATAGATTCGAATAAATTTTTATAAAATATTAATGGTAATTTAATAAATAAATTTAGGAAATTTATCACCAAATGTTTTCTAAATGGTATTAAAGTATTTTTAAGAAATTTTTTATCACTAATAATTAAATCTTGAGAATCATAAATCAAAGAAGAAAAAAGCTTAACACTTTTTATTGTTTACGTAAATATGTTATTTAAAAGAGTTTAAAAATGATATCAGTTTTTTACGGTTACAAGTAATGATCATTTGAAGATAGCTTTTGGATTATTTAGAATTAGAAAAAGGTTATTTTTTCCTTCCAAAATTTGATTATTTAAAATATAAATTTTTAATTTAAAATAAATACATTGGCTATTAAGGTATATATTTGAAATCATTTCATCCATCTTGTTATTTTTTCCTCCATTTTGTTTTATTAATATTGAAAGTTATTATTTTATTGTATATTTATGGATATAAAAAAAGAATTTCTAAGAGGTATAATAAAGGTGGAGATTCAAAATTTTCATTAAAATATCATTTTTTCATTATTAATTTTAAACAAATATAATTTATTTTCATTGATATTTGATTTTTAAAAAAATTAAATACCCCCCCCCCTCAACAATTAGTTACCATTATTTTCCAAATTTTTTTTTATCGCAGAATTTTATAGTACCAAAAACTCCTTATTAATAAAAATATACAACCAGCACATTTTGCATTTATGAAATATATTTAAAAAATATAAAAACACCTGAAGATAATTCAGAACAATTTGGACCATCAGTATATAAAGGGATGAATACATATATGAGGGATTATTTCTAAGAGAAGATTTTTTTTACTATATAAAACATTTAAGAAAACTATATTTAATAATAACGAGACCAATTAAAGTGAAAAAGCTCTAGCTCTAAAAAAACATCAGTATTTTACCTATAAAAAATTTCTTTTTGTAGTTCGTTTTTATAATACTCCATGTTTTTATGCATAAAACAGGCTGGTTTTTCTAATTATGAGAGTAGTAAAATTTTAATAGTAAAGATTATGTTTTCTAAGAGAATTTCTCATTTATTATTTGGTTAATTTAATTAATATTTTGTTGGATATTCTGAGAGAATGAATTTTTATGTTTAATCTTTAGATAATTCTATTTAATAAAAATCAGGGTTTTATTTTATTATTTTTTTAGGGATTTTCTCATGTTATTGGAAATGAAATATTAATCTTTATAATACATGAATTTATTTTGCGATTTCGTCGTAGTAGTGTAGGAGAATTTAAATACTCTCTATTAAAATAGTTATTTGAAAAATTAAAGCTTCAAGTTTTAAGAAAATTAATTACTAAAATTCATGAAATCTCAATATTTTTATACGTATTTTTTAATAAATTTTCTAACACTAAATCAAAAAATTTATTGTAAGATTACTGTTTAATCAAATAGAAGGTAGTTTTATTTTCAAATACCGATTAATATATATAAAATAAAGATAAAAACGTTGATTATTATTTTTTTAATTCTTTTTATGCATTTTTTAATAAAATAAGAAGGGGAGCTATATTAAAGAAATTTATTCCACGATTATTAAGATAATGAGTTCTTTTTAAGAATATTTTTCTATTATTTTCCAGTTTATAAAAAAATTAATATCTATTTAAACCAAATAGGCTGGATAGTTTAATCCCATTGTACGACTTGAAGAGGGGATATTGAGGGTTTCTGTTTAGACCCAAATAAAGGTCAATCAAAATATAGTTAATATGGGCGTTGTAAATTCAATGGATTGATAGGGAATAGTTAAAAAGTGAAATTATTCTATAAAAAACATTTTTTATGAATTTTAACACAATTGATTTTAAAAATCAATAATTGAACGATCAATATAATAAAATATCGAAAAGTAATATATATTTGTAAAAAGACAGGCATTTAGGTTTTATTGGAATGATAAAAAAATGAGAAAATAAAAAGGAAATGGGTAGAAATTAAGATATTAATCAATATAATCTACTTTTGGAAATTTTTTAATAATTATTCGCTGTAAAAATGATTATTTTTTAGACTATTTTTCTCAAAATATATAATTAAGGCAAAAATATCAAATTTAGAGCGTATTTGTGTAAAATTATTTTATTTTATTTTATTTAGCTATGCAACAAAAAAGAACACATTTCACAGCCTTCTTGAATGAAGCCTTGCAAAATATTCTCCGCTTACTTCCTTTATCAATAAAAAAAATAAACTAAAAAGTCCATTTTTATGAGCAAATTTTAGTGAAAAAATAATATCAGCTCTCGTCTTTTGAAGGTTATGCTTAATAAAAAGATTTTTCTAATCGATTTTTTCTTAAATGGAGTCGAAGCTTATCTAGATTCTGATAGTACCCTCCCAAAATATTTTAGAGACAGACTATTTTTTAGCATTTTTAACCCATAAACCTCTTTTTCGGAAAATTCTATACTTGATCTTAATATAAGTGTTATACCAGTAATTAAAATAGAAAAAAATATAATTAAACGTATAAGTTACAAAAAATTTCAAATTTAAAAGATGGTTTAAAAGGGTTATACTTGTGTAAGCTTCATATATTTAAGCTTCACCTCGAGTATAAATCCAGGAGGTTTATTAATTATTTTTATCATTTCGGTCGCGAACTTCCATTCATCAAATATTTTATCAAAGAATTATCTCGATTACTTTTAAAATTTAAATATATTTTTCACAATAGAAGAATGTTATTTTTAAGACACAATAAATTTTAAATAAATTTTAAAATGAAGTGATAAAAGCAGGATATATCCCCACTGCAAAAAAAAGGGGGGGGTGAGACATGTGATTTTTATTATTATGCTTATGTATCAACGTTTTTTGACATTTAAAAATATTTGGGGATGCATGGGAGGAGGGGAGGAGGTTAAGGGGTTGAGAATAAAAAAAGAATGGAAAGGGGTTTAACAAGAATTTTTTTTGAAGTAGATAATATAGAAATATTCTAAATTTTCAAGAGTAATTCGTTTTTACTTATTTCGATGTTATTATTTACTTGAAACTCACTACTGATGGCTGAAAGAACTATTATAAATTGAAAATTTTCATAAAATATAAGCGAGATGCGAATAGAAACCAATTTTTAAAACTATTATTTTGTTGGAAAGAAAGAAATAATTTGTACAAATCCTCTCTTTTTTCACATCAAACTCCAATTTTTTTTAAAAACGAATTTTTGAACCAAGCATATTTTATCCACATTCTTGTTTTATTTTGGCTCCTAAATTAAAATCAAAATTAAAAAATAGTATTATAAGTTTGACTGCTATAACTATTTCTAGAAAAAGATAATAATAATATCTCATCGCCACTGTAGTTATACATATATTCGAAATCTATATTACATAAATAAAATATATATCTTACTTTTCACAAAGAGCTTTAAAAAAGGAATTGATTTTTTGGGTATTTATTATATATTAAAAAACAGGCTTAGTAAAATTTGTTAATCATTAGAAAAAGAAATTTGAGGATGAGAAGAAAGGTTATAAGAGATAAAGGTTATTTCCAATCATTATTGAGTAAAAAAAAGCAATAAAAACTTCAAAATTTTCCACATAGGTGGGCCCAAGTTTTTTATGATAGACTTATTTTTTAATGGCGTTTGAAGATTTAATATATATGTGAATATTTTTAATAAACTTGTAAGACGACTTTTTACTCTGCTTAAGAAAAAAAAGACCCCTAAGAGTGAAATACCTTGCCGTGGCGTAGGGACTTATGTTGTACTTTGAAAATTACACTAGACCAAAATTTCACATAGCGTTGTACTATTCTTGGTTGGGAGTAGTGGAGACAGCGCACAGCGATTTGGAGGACAGCGATTCCAGAGGAGGACCATCTCGAAACAGGAGGAACCGATCGTTTAGCACAGCTGAGACATAGTCTAGTGCACAAGTCCAGCGCTCGACAGTCAGACGGATCTCAGCGTCTAACGGCTATTTGTAGGAGAGCCATGTCGATCAATCCCACGTTTGGGT
>LSSL01001665.1:3064-15207 GCA_001953115.1 Smittium mucronatum
TCAATACTCGCTCTCCGAAAATATTATAACTTATTGGCGAAAGATCCTTTGAACTTGGTAAGAACATCACTCAATTCTTTGACTTTTCCATAGTCCAAATCTGAATTTTTCTCATCATTAAACCTACTAGTGTTTTCTGTGCTTGAGTTTTAGTTTATATTATTTACTTCAATTTTATTGTTTATTTCCCAAGTTTCTTATTATAAAGGAATCTCATACAAACAGTCACCGTTCCAATTGTAATATTTTTCTCATTTATTGAAACTTCAGTGCCTACTTTTGCGAGCGGAAATATTCCTATAAGTATAAGATTCTATTTTGATGTATTGATAATGTGCATTCCTGGCGCACATTATAATTTTTCAAACCTCATTTTTACATTATTAATCCATTTGGGTGACTAGACTAAAAAATTTATATGTATTAGCTTGAATTTTTCTGCTAAATTGACCCCGGATTAAGATGATTAGAAATTTTCTGAGATTAAATTTATAGCGTCTCCACCTTCATAATGAAATTTTGTACTAATTCCACTTATAAACTTTTCAGGAGAATGCTGTAACTTCTATAAATTTTTGGTGTGTTATCCTATTTATTATAAGTTAAAATCTGCGCTTTTACTTTAATTTTTTTTATTTTTGTGAGGGTATTTGTTATCTCCAATCTCCTGTAATCATAATCTAATGTTCCTGTATTAAATATAATTTTTCTTAACATTTATATGCTTTGGTTCTTTTTTGACTCTACAGAACTAAGATTCTTTGTCTCGTCGTTACCAAATGTGCGTTATATTTTATGATGCCCCAGTTAACCACATTAGAAACGTTTAATGTTATATAAATCCACACTTACTGGAGTTGCAAGAAACTTTAATTTTCTGCCGCTGTTTCTAAGAAAACTAATTTCCTTTAAAACTGTATATTTATAAGACTTATTATTGATATTAATATAGCGTCCAAACTCTTAGTTCTTTCTTCTTCAATTATAAAGCGATCAGTTTATTCACGTATTGTTGGCAGATATTTGCCCAGAATTTTTTTTCTATCCGCTATTGAACATTTCTTAAGAATTTTATTTACCTTTTCTGATTCATCCTTTAACTTCAATTCTGAGAATATTGAGTTCAAATGAGCAAACTCAAACAGCACTCCGTCTCCATACAAGATAAGCTCGCTTTACTATCTCTTGGTTCTCTCTACCTTTCCTTCCCATCTAATCTTATTAAGAATTTCTAAACAAAGTCAGATCATTGTGGATATATTATTTCCAATGAGTTATTCAACCTTAGTTCCTTTTCCTTGAGGTGTTCATTGACATATGAGATCGGTTTAGAGTTTTCTAAACAGATTATTATTCAGTTTAAATTTGTATTTAATTTCATTATTTTTTTTTAAGTCTTAATCCTAATGGACCGATAATATCTGTGGGGGTTGCTTGAACCGGTCTGCTTGGGTCTCCGTTTTTTTTCTGGTCAGAAATAGATATTTTCTTATTATTTCTAATCACATACATTATCTCTGAATTTCTCTGAAATACTATTGTAGTAACAAATTTTGAATATTTTTATTCAGCTGTACTTTTTTCATCATGAAATTTTGACAGAAATAAACTATACACATCATAACAAGTATCAGTAAAATAGTTTGCAGATTCACTCTTTTCACTCTTTTCTATTTTTTCTGTTGGATTGTCCATGTTCTCATTGTATTCATAAGCTATTCCGCTATCTTCTAATGAACCATAACGCTTTCTTCTGAAATTCTAAAAACCTTTGAGACTTTCAACATATGAAAAGTGGGAAATCTACAGTTACTAGACTCACAGTCATCTAGGTTACGGTCCAGTCTGCAGCTCATGCTTCCTGATTCAAGTAGAAGTCCTAAGAGATACATTGAAATCATTGAGAATACTTTCCCATACACAAAAACGAGTTTTCTGTGCCTAGGTTGGTGTGACATGTTGGATAACTAGTGACAAACGAATAAAGATTTTTATTTGTACCTTTTGTTCCAATGTTCCAATGTTTCAGTGTTCCAGTATTACTGGTAAGGAATTGGTTCTGTTCAAGTAGATATGAATTTTAGTTGGGATGTAAATACTCATTTGTAAGATATATAAGTAATGGTAGTTTATTAAAGATAATAATAAGATTTTTTTAAAATAAAAATGTTCTTGAGGTTATGTTATCATATGGCTTGGTTTTTATATTTCTACACTAATTCTAGTTTTTTTCTAACAGATTCTAAATTATTATATCTTCTTATTAATTAAAAAAATCCGTATATATGAATTTATCTGAGCCATTTCTGATGTTGTTACTTATTCTTATGATCGACAAGTTTTCATAAAAACAATTCGGACTGCAAGATCTTGGGTATTTCGACCACATTTCTGCTTATCAAATAAACTGCCTTCCTATCATGCCATCTAAGATCTGCTCTTCTCGGTAATCAAACCATGGACCTGGTATTAGTGCCACGAGTGCTTTCCGGTTGTTCCATTTGACCTTATTAGTTTTGAATAAATTTTTATTTACATCTATTCAACAAATTAAATTTAACTCAGAATAGCCAATAAAACAAATCAGGTCCGAAAAATATTTAAAAAAACTTTCAGAGTCATCAGAAAGGCGTGAAGCCTGCGCATTCTAGCTTAGTTGTCGCGCATTATACCAAAAGACCATAATTTCATGTCGATTCATAATATTGAGCTAGAAAATTATACTTGAAATGAAGAATATGATAAAAAAATTACTCGCTTTATAATTTTTTCAGTCTATCTCTTTATATTTTTAACAGACAAATATCTTCAAAAAAAAAAAACTAATGCCTAAAAATTATTATAAAGATATGCTTTTTCATTCTCCTGTGGTTCAATTTTTTTAATCTTTGCTACCCTTGAATGATAAACAGAATAATTTATACCAGATAGAGCATTTTGTTTAATTAGACTTATAATTCGCATTTTTTTAGTTATTTTCATAAGTTAAGCCTCGAATTTGATGAAATAACATAGAGTATTAAGTCTTTATTTTTTGTTTTTTGTTTCATTACCTAAATGATTAACATCACACTCACCCTTATTAAACCACAAATATCCAGAAAAATTATGTTTTTTTATTAAAAATCATATTTAAAAACAATTTTTTGGAACCAGACCCCTGAAATGCTTCATTTTTTAAGACATATCGATTTATTTTCTAATTAAAAATTTTATTTTATCCTAATTTAAAGACCTCAGCAACCTTTTAATGTATTATGATATTCTTAATGATTTCTCATATTAAGAATTTTGGTTTATTTTCCATATATAAATTTCTATCTTGGTATGCTAAATTTTCCCATAAACAAAATATTCAAGTTAATTGATACTCTTGGAGCTTATTTTAATCGGATTATTCATTTTATACCGTAATTTAACCTCATTGTACATGAGATATTATTCTGATACTTGCCTGGCTGACATTTCAATTTCTATAGTGAGGTTAGAAACGATTTCTAATATTTTTTCCTTGTTGAGAATAGCCCACTGATATTTCGGTCCATTAACTTTCAAATCTTTTTTATGGATAACTGATACACTCCAATTCTTCGATCGCACACATATTATTTCTATTTTAAATTATTATTTCCTTCTTCTCAATTTTTCGACTTCCGTGGAAATAAATCGCTTAAAATAGCTGAGTAATTTCTTTATTAGCTATTATCTTTCAATTTATGTCATATGTAAAGCCTTTGTAGTTATTTTTCAATGAGTGAAGAAAAAGTAATTTTTAAATTTTAACTACGAGTGAATCAGATCTTCTTTTTCGATAACCTTCTGACTCAGATAACACAATTATTATTTTCTAACCTCTTATATACACATTATTTAAAGAATTCTAAATCTCTAGCCCTATAACTCGAGCTTAGATTTCTGAATAAAAATGTTCATTTACCATCCTTTTTATGCCTTCAGCTATTATATTTTATTTTAGGGGTTTTAAGATGATATATATGTCACCAGCACAAATGAATTTTTCCAGATTCTGTTTTTCCATATATTTCACATCATTCTTAGTAATACCAGCCAGTTTCACTCTCTCTCAAATTTTTTCACTTTTTTTACGGATAATTTATTTTTAAGTCTACAAAAAAAATAAAAAAAAATAAAATAGAAATGGTGATGGTAATGCTAATGGTAATAAATTTCTACAGCCAACTTTACAAAATTGCTTTAACTGCTCCATACCTATAAGGATTGGTTATACATGGTTGATAAATAACTTAAAATCAAAATATCATGTGTTCTGGCCAAGCGGATACCTATCAGAAAGATATCAGTTTCCGGAACAAATTTAAAATAGTAATTGTTGTTTTTTAGCTGAATTAAATCATTTTTAGACTCTAAATAAGTTGCTTTATAATAATACCTTACCTGGATTCACTGAAATTTAAAAAAAAATATGTGTGAATCAGCGTACAGGTTAACCAGATGATCTTTTCATTTCGTTTTTTATCCTATCGAGAGAAATTCAATAAGATGAGTTTGACAGTTTCAGGCACATCATTTTTGAAGAAAGAGAATTTTCTTTAAATTTTTAGTCATAGATTTCATATTTTATAGTCTCTGAATGTTTAGGGAGGTACACATTCAAATTTTACGGATTTCGTGGTGGCCAAGCTTCATTTCAGTTTAAGGCATCTGAAGATAAATACATTTTAATTTTCAGCTGATCTCTTGATCCAAAGTCCACTGGTAGATTTTGGTCTGATTTTTTTTTGTTTTTATAGTCGACTATTTATATAGTGGTTTCTTTTTTTGAGTTTTTGAATCAAATTTCATTAAGAAATCTATCACTACCGTTTATCCGAGCGTCTAGATTGGCCTTAGTTGACAAAAAAATTAGCTCATCTAAACATTTTTCAAATTTTGCCACTTGTGGTATGCACTTTTATTAGAAGTAGTTTTTAAGCCTGATTTTACCCCCATTTCTGATCTTATTCGTTCCGTAAAACTTACCTGCCTAAATTCTCAACAGTCTATATACATTTTTTATCCTTCAGCTTGTATCGGAATGAATTTGGCTTTGTTAACTTCAAAGTTCTCGCCTCTATAACAGCCAATAGAAATGATAACATAACCTATGAATTTTAATTTTAGTCTAATGTGCAAATCATTACGCTTCAGGGGGGCATATTCAGCATAAAACTCCTTTCATACCTTTAATTTTTAATTCTTTATCGTTCTTGTAAGACCCATTTAATATTCTTTATAAACACCAAATAATTACATTGGTCAGTTTTAAGTATTTTTGCCTCATTAATATAATTTGTGGCTATCTGGAACAGGATAAAACTCGTTAAACTGCATTTTTATGCTCTAAAAGTAATTCAATATTCTTTATTCCAACTATTAATTTTAATAATAAAACTATTACAGTATCTGATTAGTTCAAAAATAGACTTCATAGAAAAAAAGTACCCTAGATATTCTGGAATTGTGGCCACTTTCAGATACAATTGTATATCCTTGAAAAAAAATAATGTAAATTCTAATAAGATAGAGGGGACTATGTGGTTTTAGAAAAGCCCGTGTAGGTAATGGCAGGTTTAGATTCATAATATTCAGCACTAACAGCTATTTTTGGGAACCTATATAGGTTTCAGATATAATTAAAAACCCTCCAACCGATCCCAATAACCTTCGGTTTTTTTATGTGTGCATTTTGGGACAAATTTCATGATATCTGCTATATCACACATAGATAAGTAGTTTTTTTAAATAAAAAAAATTTTCTCTATGACGAATGATTTGGTATATTGTCTCTTGAAAAGCACACTGATCAAAATTTCTAAACTCAGCTTGTTTCTTCCTAAGAAGTTTGTATTTTTTGTCATTATGTGAAAAATTTATGATCATTATTTTAGATAATATCTTATATTGGCTTGGGATAAGCGAAATCTTCAGATAAGTATAAGGGGTCTTCATATCACTATTCTAGTACCCATAAATTTTACATTTTAAATATAATTATATATACAGTTCATGGTTTTATGTATAATTTTGCTAATTTCAATTTCAGATTATTTCTGAAACCACCAATTCTCTGATCACATTAGGATACCATCGGCATCAGGGGAGTTTTTTTAGGGTTTATCTGATAGTGGATAGTAAAAACATCCATGTTAAATTCTTTTTGCAATAAGTATTAATATCACGTATTTTGATGATCAACGATTACTACTTTGTAGTACTGAATTTATTCTCAGTAATATCATCGGATAAAATGTATAATTATTATTCCAGACCTCAAGATTTTTTTTAGTTATGAAAATTTTGTTTGTATCATAAACTGAATCTTATGGAATTTTTTTGGGCTTGCTATTGATGTATTATTTGAATAATATCCGGTGTTTTTTTAAACATTCTTGATGATTTGAAAACATGAAAATTTCATTTTTTTATTTTATTTTAATAAAATTTTAGGTTTCTTTCATGTCGTTGATTGGATTATGTCATGAAATTATGTAATCAACTTCATCGATTTTGAAAAATCATAATTCGAGATTTATTCCCGAGATTTTTTGTGTTAGAAATTTTTGTATGGAGATTTTTCGACCAAAAATCTGCAGCAGTTTTGGAGACTTAAATACGCTTCTTTTTTGTTAATATAGTATTGATTTTAACTTATAAAGTTCATTTAGATCCGAATTTTTATTGATCAGAAATATTTATGTCTATTGTTTAATTTATCAAAGGTCAATAATATTTATTCATTTTTAATTTTAATTTTAATATTGTTTTTCCTGAATTTAGTATGAATCGAAATTCCACTATTATTTATTTTCATATCGTTATATTTTTCTATTTTTTTTGGAGTTGCACCAGATTTTCTTGACTTGTTTTTCAGTTTAAATAATAAAGTCTATCATCTGACACATCTCACCTTTATTTTATCTAAAGCCTGTTTAATCCTTTTATTTGACTTTTTTTTAGCTCATATCAATCTTATATATGAATCGAAATGTACTATTAGAGTTTATTATTTAATCCCCAGAATTTTTTTTTATATTGCCAAAAAACTTATATTTTCAATCTATTCGCCATTTATCCGCGCTCAGAATTGGTACATTTGGTATTAAAATGTAAAAAAATTTCTCATTTAGGTATTTTACTTGAATTATACTAGATTTTAATATTTTTTAAGATATAAACTCGGTTATTAGTAGTCCATATTTATTCCTAACAGCAAATATTATACTAGTACCACCTTTTGTGATTTAGTTTTAGCCTCGATACATGTACATCCATTTAATTATATCTATATTAACAAGAAAAGTTTCCAGAAGTAGCACATTATCTGGATGAGCCGAGTCGAGATAATACTCAAGCTTCTCATAATAATTTTTTATCTTCGTATCATTAAGAGTCACTATTCAGGTCTTATTATTGAGTACATAACTTGTGCATTAAATTTGGATCCTAACATACTATTCCCACTATTCGTCGAAATTTTTTTTTGTGATTTTTCCTAATGAAATTCACAAATCGTCTTTTTTAAATTTTTTCAAATCAAACTTACTCATGTAAAAAATTTTCGATTTTTTTAATTCTTCAGATCGTAATTATGTTTTTTTTTGTGGCCAAACGACCAAATTTCGTGAAGATACTGGCCGTTTCCTCGTCTAACTTTTCGTACTTAAAATCAGTCTTCTCTCAAGGAAGAATTATAAATTTTATTCTTCTTTACTTTTTATTTTTTTAGCTCTTTTATTTTGATTAGAGTAGTTCCCCTACTCTTTTTTTATATTTTTTCCCAGTATTTTAAGATCATTAAACTTTAAATATTTAATTAAATCATATTTTTGATGTAATTTTCAACCAATCATTTATTTTTTTATATTTTTTATAATGATCGTCTAATAAATGTCGTATCAATACAGAATTTCGGCTTCTTTATTTTTTTTTCTTTAAAATCATTAATACTCTTTATCTACGGGCTCAAGCTTCCATCGGCTGCAGAAAGTTTTAAAGGCAAGTTGTTCATCATTCCGTAACCGGCATATGTCGATGTATTTTTGAGCTTATTTTTACCAGAGATTAGATTTTTTTTAATTATATATTTCTTGTATTTGTGATATAACCTCTTCCATATGTTTGAAGTTAGTACTGTAAAGTTTTTTTTTATTTTTTTTAATAATATTATCTACAGATTTAATAAATTCAGATATTTTTTTATCGATAGTCATCATATTAACAGAAATATCTGATAACTTCTCGCTGATGTATTTATTTTTGTTTCCAAGGTTAATTGGGGCATCCTCTTTTAAAAAAAATTCATTAAGCCCGATTCCGAAATTTTGAATTTTTGGATTTATCGGGATGGAATTTTGACTGGTTTTCCCTTTCTTGAGCTCAATTAACTTTTCAGATTTTTTTATCGACTTGATTGTACCATTTAATTTAAACTTTATCAGATTAATTTGATAATTATTAGATTTTTCTCCCACCTTTTGAAGCTCCGGGAGCTCCAACTTCTAGTGATCCATATTGTTACAATAACTGCAAGCTCCCCTTCAAACAGTGTAGAAGATGTTGATTTTATCTTCCATGTCATCAAGGAATCTCCGAAAGACTATTCCTTTATCGCTATTTTTTAAAAAAAACCCTTAATGCCATATGTCAGATATTCTACTGATCCCTTTATGCAACATGTGCTAATATCGTATACATTACCAAAAGGTGAAAGCTCTTGGATGATTAGCACTGTTATATTTTGACGCTAATATTCCCACAATTGGTTAGGCTGATAATGAAATCATCTCTCTCTACCCGAACTGTTTGGTACAGCTCGATGTGATTTTTTATTAAATACTAAAGCCTTAAAGATAATCATATTTGCGTCATTTGTATTATCAAAAATAAAATAAGTTATTTTTACACTGGATTTATCCTTTTTCATGTGTTATTTGTAAGATATATACTGGAAGACATAATTGATTCCATTTATATAGTCTTTCTTGAGTTTTCTCCAGGAAAAAAAATATTTTACGGTCTGATACGCAAGCTCGGAAATTCTTTATACATTTTCTACCCAGTAATGTGCGGGTTTTCAACTGAGGCCTCTGAATAGAGGCTAATTTAAATTAATAATTTGAAATTAGTGGGTTTTTTGGGGAGTTTGGGGCTCTTTTTTTAAGATTTTTTTTCAATTTTGGATTTTGAGTTTTTTTTGATGGGGTCTACTGACTTCTGGTCCAGCGCCCCAGATAATTTCGCTGCCACTCGGTTTTGCAATCATGTAGTGGATTTTTTGGTGGCTTCTCTTTACTAAAACTGGACCATAATGGTCTGTTGCGTTTAGAGGGTCTTTTTTCCTCTATTTTTGGTAAGTTATCAAAAAAAAAAAAGTGTAATTTTGTGACTTTTTTGCATTTTTTTTGAAATAGAGGATCATAATCGAGATATGAAATATTTTTTTCTCCCTTTTTGCTTATAAGAGAGTTGAGTGATTGATAAGCGCTAAATACAGACAAAAAATATTTAATATATAGATCCATAACGCTATCTGAACAGCTTATAGCAGCTATTTTAGTGCAGATAATATGAAAAATCATAATAAAGATTAAAAAAATCGGTAATGAAATTATACAAATTTATTGGGCGAATATATATATGTATATCCAAAAAAGAGATGGATTATCGATTAGACCAGTAAACTCCGTTAAAGTTGTATTTCTAGCAAAAAACAGCTTCCCATATAAGTTTTCCTGCAACAATTATAAGAAATTCTAATAAAATTTTCTTGGGTCTATTTCAGTAAATAATTTTTTCATATTTTTTATTTTATTTATATAAAAATTAAAAATAATAATAACCATTAGAGTTAAAAAGAAATTTTTTGGGTATTAAATCAACAATATAAGTTTGATTAATAAAATTACCAATATTAAATACTTTCTTCCTTTAATTTATTCAAAGAAAAGTGCAAATATCCCTTATTTCACGTGAAGCATAATATTTAAATAAGGATACAGGCTTTTTATATAATTTAGTATAATAATTTCTGTATTTTCATGGTTTAACATACATAATAATGCATAAAACCCCTCTGCTATTTTTTTTTTGTGATCTTAATAAAATCATCTCTTTTTTTTTGTAATTATATGGTTGTTTAGATACACTGAAGTTGGTACCCTATCATATTTTTCATTTAGTTAAAAAATTTAAATGGATTTTTAAAGTATTTAATGCTTGATTAGAGGCTAAATGGAAGCATCTGGAGCTGATATACCCCTTATTTGACAAAATATTAAAATTAAACGTATTTTCCTTTGAAAATATATTTATATTGTGTCTTGAAAGCCTCATGTCAAAGTAGATGATTACTTATATGATTTATTATAGTAATAATAAAAATAAAAGGTGGTTGGATGCTATTATACTAAGATACTGGGAGGAATGAACTTTTTCAAAGACTTGGCCATTACACTATGGCTAGGCTTTCGGTTAAATATCAACCAAACGTGAAAATTTTGAAATGATGGTGATTGATTCTTAGTTACATTTTCTCAGTGAGACATTAATTTTAGACAATATTTATTTATTATTATTATTATTATTATTATTGGCTTAATTGATTGGGAATGAGGGGATCTCAATACACCTAAATAAGTATTTATTCATTTCTTTTCAATATTTTATAAAAATTCAGAATTGAACCTATTTTGAAATCTATTCCATCAAAATTCTGTTTCATCTTAATTAAATCTTTATTGGGTTATATCGGTTGCGTAAGAAGTTGTTAACACAGCTGTGTTGTTAAATCAATAATAAATCAAAATACTTTTTTTAATCTTGATACTTTTATAAACGGTATTCTCAATCGCTAAATTTTTTTCGATAAATCATTTAGCCTTTCAGATAGTAGTTTCTATGTTAAATTACTTTTTATGATTTCAAATAAAAAGATATTTTTTTATCATACCTTACTTTTTTTCAGTTATTTATTATTATTTTTCATAGTTTAATTCTACTAATAAACCAATTTTCTAAAAATGTGGCTAGTTCTATAGAACTTATTCCATCAGCCTTTCTTTTTTGGGATGCGAAAACTATTGCTTTACAATCCTTGCAAAAATTCTCAACTTCATTTATATATTTTTTGTTAAAATTTTTGAAGATCTTCCATTAAAATCTATAAGTATTTTAGGCAATTTTATATTTAATTACCATTAATGCAAGGTCTGTAGAGGTCCGTCTAAAGACTTTTTATATTTTCAGATATTTTTTTTATAAAAAATTGTTTATTATTTTGCTTTGCAGTGTCAGTTAAAGCTGGAGACCTCACAAGAATTCTCACGACACAAAATAAATTTTTATTCTTTAAAAGAATAACTTCCAATTTTTATTCTCGTTTGGAGTTATAAACACTAAAAATGATGTATCTATAAACTGTCTATATTTATTGAACTTTTCCAATAATTTTTTTGAAATCATGAGCTGCTCCCCTCGCGTTTGAGTGACTGTGAAGGAACCAATTTCACCCAGTGGAATTTTCTCTTGATTTTTCTTACGTCTGCGAAATGAAACAAGATCTTTTATATATTTTAAAGGCTTCACTTGTTGGCTCCAAGGTGGAAATAGTAGCTACGGAAGCTTTACTTCCTTGGTTATTTTTTCTCACTATATAGTGGCTTCAGGAAGTTGTCTGAATATCTAATAACTCTAAATCTACCAAAAAGATAATTCAAGATTGATTTAACTATTATTCTTTCCTAGTAGACTTTTTAATGAGTATATATCCACATGTATTTGTGATTTTCACATTTGCAATATTTCTGGGGATTTTTCTTGCTGTATTTATTATATAAATGACCGATTTTTATTTAATTATCTGTGTAATAAGCATTATATTGGTATTTATGGTATTTTAACACCTTTTTTATCCATAATATATCCAATTGTGTTGCCTAATGGTACTTGAAATTGCTATATTTAGTGGAGGGTATGTTTTAATGCATATTGATTTTTCAGTCGCAAAGTAATATATTTTTCTTAAATCAATATTTATAAGATTTTATAAACCTCTTTTCTGAAGGTTTTATCAGGTATTATAGCATATAATTCATTTTAAGGGATGTTTTTAGGAATTTCTAAAA
>LSSL01001666.1:0-27260 GCA_001953115.1 Smittium mucronatum
CAGCGTTCGACAGTCAGACGGATCTCAGCGTCTAACAGCTATTTGTAGGAAAGCCATGTCGATCAATCCCACGTTTGGGTAGGAGCCTAATTTTATTAATCCTGTTAGAAGTAGGCTCTGACTAGGAGCTCAGTAGCTTCAGTGAACTGTTGTTTATTGACAAAGAGCTTAATTCATGACTGCACGTAACCTCAGTCATCCAGCCTACTTGAAGCAATGTCAGGGGGGGTCTTTCGGTTGGTAGATTGAACCCTTTTCCCGTAGGTACGCAGCCGGTAGTCCTGTAGAGGAGCTTATTGTAGTTAGGATAATAGTCTTTTCTATACGACTTTTTCTTTTTTTCAATTTTTTTTAGTATAGTTTTTAATGGCGTTATCTTACAATAAAATTCCGTGATACAAAATAAAAAATAAAAAAAAAAATTTAACGAATAATAGTCATATTTTAAATAAATGAGTTGATTTTTTAGGTTATTCAGGAGTATTTTTATTTTAATTGGATTTCTTTATCATTATAGGTGCATAATTAAGATAAAATCACTAGATTTAAACATAACAGGCATCAATTTTTATATATAAATAGTAGATGTTTTGATAATAGAAATTTTATCTTTTTTATAACACATAAAAAAATAAACTTCCAAAAAAAATAATTATACATGTCAATTCTTTAATTATCGATGGAAAAAAAATCGGAATATGAAATTTCCGAAAATGCAAATGTATGGGAAAAAGTAAAAGAAGTTTTGAAATAAATAACATGACAATTTTTTAAATTTTAATTAAGGATTACCCTATAATTATTAATTTATCAAAGAAAAATTTAAATGTTATCTTTTATATATATCAAAATAAGGAGGGGTCTATCTCTTTTCGCAACAGAAATTTTGATTCGAAAAGACTTATGATATTTTGAAGATAATTAAATTGGTATTAGAACCAAAAAATATATTATCCATTACAGATAATTTTCAAAAATCTAAAATATGAATATAATGCACAGCAATAATTTTAAACCCCAATAATAGTATCATTTAATAATTTTTTTTGGATGGAAATTAGTATCCTGATTAACTATAAGCTATATTAGTTTAATTTGTGGATTTATAAAGGTTTAACCAATGAAATTGAGCTTTTAATTTTTATTATTAATCGTTTCAGAACCCGATAAAATAAATAAAGTTCTCATTTTATCCAACCGAATATACTTATTTATTTATTTTTCGAACTATACACACATTTTTTTCAATGGAAATTCAATCAAATAGAAATTTCAAATATAATTGATTTTTCGAAAGTAATAAAATATTAGGGAAATTATATTAACCACTCATTTATAATAACTTAGCCAACCAATTAAAAAAATCTTTTCCTGTTATATCTTTATATCTCAATTTTAGCTTAATGCATATAATTTGTTCAAATATGCGATTTTTAAAAAAAAACAATCTTGTTAGTAATTTCCGGTACAATTAGAAAAAAAATACTTTGTTGCCTGTTTCAATTTTATTAATGATTAATCGTCAAAATTTTATGAAATATGCTATAAATCGGCTAATATCTTAATATATTTTTGAAAAGTCATTGAATTAATTATTATAATCTTTTATTGATTAATAGAATTAAAATTAAAGGCCTTTGATTGGGACATTTTCTCAAAAATAAGCTACTGAATTAGATATATCAATTAATAGCGTTATTCTTTTACTAAAAGATCGAATTTAAATCTGTATAATAGACGTCAGTAAAATTCAGTCAATAAAAGTTTAAAAATTAAAGAGTCAATCTCCATATTAAAAGGCATGAATATTGTAAATAATGATTTCATATAATTAAATCTTCAATTTTTATTATCTAAATGAGCAAAAATTTATATTTGTGAATCCTTTCAAAAAGTGACACTGAGAGGTGTTTATAACCATTATCAATAACGGATAAAATTAAATGATTATTTTTAAGACGAGAAAGTTAAATTACAGGGGTTTTCATTCCAATAGAACCTTTTTTTCTGGACCTGTGGGGTCATTCTTATAACCAATAATCCTATTTAACTTTTAAAAATTGATATATACCATTATTGGTTAAAATACTATTGTTATTGGGTAATATAAGTTTTTTCTTTTTGATTGGTATAAATAATTATTCAGTCCAATAATAACGCTTTTAATATTTTTATCAAAAAATAATTCTGCAAATCTAAAAAAAGGGTCTATTGGAATGAAAAGAAGGTCTATTGAAATGAAAAATCCTGTAAGAGATGATATTTTTTGTATTATACTAATTCAAAAAAGTGTTGAGAAAAAATCGCAAATTTTATATATCAAACGTTACAATTCGAATATTAGATATTGTTTCATTTTTTTGAGATATATTGTACCAAAGCAAAAAAATAATTAAAACCAATAAACTTTCATTATCATTGACAAAAAAAAAATCTTGGATCCATAAAATTAATATAATCTCAATTTTTCTTTGGGAGCATTTAAACATAGTAAATTCCAATTTTTAAGAAATACTAATTAGTATCTGAAAATTTTCTATAATTGAATACAGATATTTTTTGTAAAGACAGAAAAAAAATAACAACAAATTAAAAAGATAAAGCTTTTTTTTTTGTAAATTTATCTAAACTTTATCCAAATTAAAAGAGAAACCCAATATGTTTTATAAACATTCCTGAAATTGTTTTCTAGTACTTAAACCAAGTTTTATATATATCTGAAATATTCTTAAAAATCTACTGATATTCAAACACTTCTCAAGGTTATTTTATAAAAGATAAAAATCTAATATAAAAACACAAGTTTTAAAAAAAATAATTTATTTGATTTAAAATGGATATATAGGAGTTTTTCATGCTTACTTTTTACCTAATAGAGTATTTTTATTCGGAATTGGCATCAATATTTCCTAACCTTGCAAAAAAAAATTCGGTTCTTCCTACAAATCGGTTTGAAAAACTTGCGGGAAACTACATATAACATTTTAAAACATAGTTTTGCTTTTTTTTAAATACACCTATAAAATTTTAAGAGGATAAATGATAAATCGATATGAAATACTTGATATAAAGATAGTTGGGACTTTTAATTTGAAATTAACTACCTTTTTAATCTTATTTTTCCCTTAAATTATTCTGTATATAGTATATAAAGTGTCTAATAAGCTACATAATACAGTATAAAATTTCATTTTATATGAATAAATACGTCTAAAATTATATCTGACCTTCTAAACTTTTGAATGTAAAAAGATAGAAAATTTTCGCATTATAATAGCTTGTTTACAATTATAAGTAGTAATAATCTATTAACCATCTTGAAAATTTATTCTCCTCTTTTCTTACTAAAATTTTAGAGCTTGTATTTTTGGATCAATACATTGAGCAAAATTATAAATTTGCTTAATTTTTGATAATAAATAATTTATAAATCAAAAACGAGATTTCTATCATATCTATTGGTAAGTAAATTCTACACTATTAATTTTTTGCCGATAAAATTAATATTTTGAATACTATTTGATAAATATTTTTTTTGAATTGAACGAAAGAAACTGTTATTTGGAAATGAGAATAAAGCAAAGAGAGAGAGATTAATTATATTTTTTTGATTTCAATCCTCTTTTTATAATTTTTTTTCTTCATATTTACTAATTTTAGATATTATTATTATATGTTTATTTAAAGGCGTTTATTTTTTGAGGAATAAGGAAATAAGAACAAGAATAAGTTATAAAAATCGACCAAAAATATCTCATATTAAATCTTAGTCATATTATAATTAAAGCTAAAAAATAAATGATGAAAATTCAACTGAATTGCTGATTTCAGGCTCGGAAAAAGCCTTTCATAATAAAATTATTCTCTTTATAAATATTGGAAGTCTATCAATTGATAAATTTTCAGAATCGGTAATTCCTCTAAAAAACTTATAATTGCTTTTTTATCCCTAATTTTTTTTTCTCTTCGTTTTTCTATAATAAATACTGTCTTTCACTCTGATACTATCATAAAATTTTATATTGTCTGTTATCAATGGTGATTTCGAAATACGAAAATTTGTCAAAGCTATAAGTATATCCATTATAACCTCTATAAAATCCAAAGATCCTCCGTAAGTTTCTCTCATTGCTTTAAAAACATCTTTTAACCCCCCAAAAAACCCCTCTATTATGATTCTTCTACTATAGCTAGTCTGTTCTGGGGTATTTTATGTTGCCAAAAGTTAATTTGATGAGCTCAATTGTGTGAAATCTAATCCTTGAGAGTGAGTTTTTCGCCTTGCAATAATCGATTTTAGTTTTTTTGGTATTAAAAACCTGAATTTTTTATCAAGACTATATATTCCTTATCAGTCATTATGGGAAATTCACTATGGGATCCACCAAAATATTCAATTCTGAGGTTTATTGGAGACTTTTTGGAAAATTCCCTATATTTATTCTCCATTAATTCACAGAATGAGTTTGCATGAATTTAGCCTTCAGCACTAGAGCTCTCAATAGTGAAACTCCATCGGTATCACCACCACCACCACTTTTTAAACACGATATCTATGTTTTTTCCCTGAATAAAATATATTGCTGTCCTGAAATAAGCTAGATGATTTATTTAATAAAAATGCTATGCAATGAATTAACAGTGCTAATCCCTATTATTTGATGAAATTATTGATTGAGACAGCTTTTTGGGTTTATTTATAGGACATAAATAATTTTTCAGCAAGAATTATTTGATATTTTCGGCTGTGGAATTAATTATGCTACAAGATGAAGGTCCAAATATTTTAGCATCCATTATCAGTTTAACAAATTTAAAATAATGACCCAAGTGTGTCATTAGAATAATCAATTTTCCTTGGGAACTAATTTTTATTTCTTCCCTCTTTTCGTTTCAGATTTAATATAATTTTTATCAAAAACTTAACATATTTCGTCAAAGTAATTTATTTTTGAACCCAGTATAAATATACATATCCCCTGAGGTATTTGAGACCTTATTATAAAATATGCGAAAATATATTTCGTGATCTCTAATATATTATATTTCCAATAAAGAAATGACCCTATCATTTAATTCATACTTTTTTTTCATCTCTCTATATCTTTGAGTATTTGGTTATTGTATTTTTTTATGTTATTTTTATTATAAGTCAAGTCTAAAATTTATGATATGGATATAGATATAGAAATTCCAGCTTTATTTTATAGTAAGATAATATAAATTCATATAATATATTATTCCTAAAAAATTAGTGTCTATTTTTATTAGAGAAAATGAAGTTGATACAGAAAATCGATGATATTTGGAATTTATTTAAATCAATATGCTATTTTTATTCTTGAGTTTTGATTTGCTTTTTTTAAAAATAGTTTAGCATGCGTTTGAAGCAATCCCAGTGGGGTCTTTTGGTTGGTATATTGCAATTTTTTACCGTAGGTACTCAGCAGATATTCCGACAGAGGAGCTTATTGTAGCTAGGAACTTTTTCTTTTCTTCTTTTTTTTTTATTATAATTTTAATGAATTATCTTATAATAAAATTAGCATGTAAAGATATTTTAGGTATAAAAAGTTCATAAAATTGAATTCTCTCAACTATTTACATAAATATCCGTGTTTAAAGAATATTCTCTTGGCCTAAAACAATAATAGCGTGTTTAATTTTTAAAAAAAATACTAAATTATATGAATATAAGCCATTTTTGCCGAATTCGTTTAGTAAAACGCGAATTAAAATAATGGTTTGTTTTATATGGCATAATATACAAAATATTCAAAGACAACTATATTCAAAAGATATGTATATTTACTTTTATGGAATTCGGCTAAAAAATTTTATAAAATAATATGGGGAGTTGATTTAATTCGAGGAAAAAGAAAATGGAATTTAAAATAGGAAAAACTTTAGAAAATTTTTAATAATCATATTTATATTTTTTTAGATTTGATGTTAAGAATTAAAAGTCCTATAAAGTATTTTAAGGGCTAAATCTATCACACAATAAGCTATTATTATTTTTCTTTATTCTAAAATTAAATTATAGTTTCCAATATTAATATAAATTTTTTTAAAAATTAACTTTATTTTTTTTGGAAAATTTTATGCCATTATCAATTAAATTTCTTTTTTTTTAATTGGACCATAAAGATATGATTGGAAAATTAAAAAATAATAAGGCAGTTACATCAAAATAATTTCATAGTTTCTATAATGTCTCCACTAATAAAAAATCAAATATGAAAATTAAATAAAATTATTATGAAGAAATAATAATTTTATAGATAAATAAGTATATTTTTTTATTTAAAAATCCCATACGTCTAAATAAGCGTATTAAAAAGTTAAAAAAAAATTACTTTCAATTTTAACATCATATTTAATTAAAATTTAGAGATATTATCAAAAATCATCAAATTGATTTAATTTAATTCTTCAATCGAAAATTTATTGATACATGTTATTCACAAATAACAAGTTTAATTTTTTTTGGTGATTTATTACTTTGGACATCATAAATTCCATAAAGTAGCTGTTATAAAAATATTTTCTTTAATTTTTGTTTTCTTTCCAAATTATTTTTTCTGAAAGAATTTTAATAATACAATTTTATTAAAAGTAAAAAAAAGTTTATTTTTCGAAATATTTTCAATTTAATTAAATAAAAATAGTAAATGATTTATAAAACTAACTTATTTTTTAAAAAATATTACTTAGAAAAATTTAAAAAATAAATTCCGTATAATTAAAACATTCTAAAATCATGACAGTTTTTTTTTTAAAATAAATTATTATCCAATTCCGAATCATAATAAACGACTTTTAAAATTCTAAATTATTAAATCTATCTTTTTTTATACTCTTAATTTTTTTTCTAATAAAAAAGTTGTATTTTTTGATTTTCTAGTATATAAAATGTGATTTTGGTATTAAAATTATTTTTATCGGCTAAAATACTGATATTATTAAACAATAAATGTTAAATTTATACAATTATATAATATTAAACCAAATAATTATTTATTCTTGGAAAAAAATCTTTATCTCCAAAAGTATAATTAATTTTTCAAAAAATCACTGTTTACTTTTTCGTTATAAATTTTGAGCTTAATTTAAAATATCAAAACACCAGAAATTTTTTATTTTAAAAAAATATGGTCAAAGGCTCTTTTTTATTTCATTTAAATTGATATTATTTAGTGTTTTTTTTTATTAATTTTTTTATATTACTTATTTAATTGAGCCCATAGGATTTATATAACACGATTAAAATAGTATAAAATAAAACTTGTAATATATTAATAAATTTTTTTTCTCATGAAATATTTTTATTTAAAGTTAAGATGTTTGTTTAATTTTATCTAAATCGGTTATATTAAAAATACTATTCTCAAATACTAATTAATTAAAAAAATTTTCTTCTGATAAATCTTTATTATTTAATTATAGATTAAATTGTAAAAACGAGTAAAATTAGATTGAAAAGAATCAAATTGTGTTAATAAAAATCAAAAACTAATTAATGTGCCAAATTAAGTAAAAAAAGTTGATTTAGGTATAAATGAATAAATTTTAATTAGATTAGGTAAAAAAAATTTAAAAAATTCTCCAATTTGAATCAAAAAATAGTCAATATTGACTAATTAAAATAAAAAAAATATCAAATTATCCATTGCTCAAGCTAAGTCATACCCATAAAGCTGATGTATTTCTTCAAAACCAAAACCAAAATTTTCAGTTTGTTAAAACTTATAGGATTTTGAGGGTTATTTGATATCATCATATCATAAACTGATTTTCCAAACTATACAATAATAAAGAATTTTTGATTTTCATTGCGAAAGTTTTCTAAAAAGAGGTTATTTTATCCATTTTTTGTGTTTATAGAAAAAATTTTAGGGTTAAACACATGTATCCTTGCATAAATTTGAATCTTAAGTACTCATTATTTTATTTACTCTTTAAATTTTAACAATTTCAAAACCGGTAGAGTAAAATAGCTTTTGTTTTTTATTGAGTGCTATCTATAAAAAAATGATATTTATATATATTTGGGTGAATAAAGTAATTGGGACAATTGGAACTTTATTAAGACACGAATAGGAGTAGGCTAAATTTTGGAACTGGAAGGGTTAAAATACTTTTTTACCTAATCTGATTTAAAATTTATCCATGTGTACCTAAATTAATTTTTTTTTACTGCATTTGACACATAAATTAGCTTTTGATTTTTAACTCAATTTGATTCAAATTTCCTTAATTTTATTTTTTTCAACCAAATTTGATTCAATTTGATTTTTTAACCTTTATTATATTAGTTTTATGGTATAAAAAATAATATCGGGGAAAAAAATTCTTATTTGAACGATATCAATTTATCTTTAATTTTATTAAAAGTAAAAAAAGTAGTTTTTTTGAAATATTTAAATATATGAAAAATAAAATTTTGTAAGATATTTTTTTATTTAAAATATAATTTTATTACCATTTTCAACCGAAATATACTATTTAAAAAGGCTTTTTTTAGTAAAAATAATGTCTCAAGTAGCTAATGAAATGTTTATAATAGGCTTCCTAAATAAAAATAGTTTCTTCGCTGTAGATTTTTTCTTATTTATCGGTTTTAACTTATTAAAGCTTTTTATGCTGACAAATTTCAATAATATTTGGTAATATCGATATTTTTACTAATAAAAACTCCAATAGATTGTCATGTAAATTTTAAATTTTATTTTTTTATTTTTTTATATTATGATAATAGGAAATTTGATTAAGAGATTTTTTTAATGCATATTATCTAATGATAAAAAAATGTTTTTGAAAACTTTGAAACAAATTCAACCCCATGCAAAACCATGAGTTTTTGATAAAAAAAAATCTTGACTTTCCACTTTATCTCTGAAAAAAATATTAATATCTTTTTTTCATTCAATTAATACTGAAATTTTAAATAAATGTATTTATCAACAGTAAAAATTTACGAAAATTTTCTTGAACACCTGATGAAATTTTTTTTAAATGAAAAATTGAAAAAAACTATCAGTTAAAAATTTTAAAGTTACTTTTTTTTGTTTTTTTTTTGAAATTGGGGGTTTTTGTATTTTTTAAAAAAGGTAAAATGAAGTTTTTTAAAATCCATTTTTATTTTCATAATGATTCTTAATATTAGTATAATTATTTATTCAGAAAGGATCTCCTGATTGATAAAATTTATTATATCTACATTTTCTTTTTGTAAATAATTCGAATATGGCGATGCCTATAAAGTCAGACATTAATAATAAATTTAATTTTGAATCGATATTTTTTTAGATAATTTTAATTGTTATGATTGAAAATGGTGATATTTTATAACTTTTTAATAGACACTTAATCCTAATATAATGATTAAAATGTAGATTTTATATTATTTTTTAATTTTTTAAAATGAAATGTGATCTCATTTTCTTCTAATAAATAGGGGATAAGTATGAATCTTAAAGTTGCGAAGGAAGTTTTTACAGATAAGATTATCTTTAAAAAACTAAAACTGTAATGAGAAAAATAAATGAGAATAGCTAAAAAACAATATTAATAAACACCTTTTAATTTATAAAAATTATATACATATCTATTTTTTATAATTTATGCATGTATGTACATAAAAATATAGACTATAATAACTTATATCCCCATTAATTGGTATTATTTAACGAACAATAAATATATTAATACCCTATATTTAGCTTTTTGGCAATTTTCCGATTCAACTGAAAGATCTGATCCTCATTTATTTATTTTTTATAAAAAGAGGCTGAAATTTTTATGGTAAAATAAAAGGTAGATATGTTAGTATTTTTTATGATTAGGGGGGGGGAATAGGCAAATAAGGATACTGGAGCATTTATTAAAGGTTTCTGAACTATTGTAATAATAAAAAAATTTGATTTTTTTTAATAATATTGAATTCTTTCATATGAACCTATTTTTTCATATTTTCTGCCTCTTAATCTTTTATTAAGAAATCAATAGGAGAACTAATATCTTTTTTGAATCAATATTTCGTTTTAAACCTTCAATTTAATTTCAGGTTTAAATAATTTCCAAAACATCAAAAAGATTTAATTAATTTGAAAAATATTTTATATATATTAAACTTCTACACACTACACGATTGAGTCTATAAAACTATTCTTTAAAATGTCTATTCATTGATCATTGGATTAAATATACTCATCCTCAATTATCTACTATCAGCGGAATAATTTTTTCAAAAAACATATTTAGAATATCTTTATTATGTAAAAATTTTAAAAAAATATTCATCATACGAGATACTTTTCTTATAATGATTTCTCAGTTGATTTAAATTTATTTATAATAAGTTTTTATAATGTATTTTTCCGAATTTTCGCTATATAAAAATAAGTAACCTTCAAAAACTCATATTTCAACTTAACAAATTAAAAATTTTTATTTTTTATTATTCGTTATTTGATATTTTTATTGGATCTTTTAAAAAAATCAATTTTATATTTAGGAAAAATATTGTGATATATATTATTTGTGCTTTTTAAAGAGAGCTGGGTCCCCAAAATATCAGTTATTAGATTAAAACCTTAAAATTCTTCTTTCTTATATAAAATTGGTTTCATAATTCCCGAAATGATAAACGTATTTACTGCATTTTTAATTATATTCAAATTTTGTTTTTGATTAGACTGTCAGCATCTTTAATAATTTTTTAAAAAAAATTTTAAATAAAACTCAAAAATAATTATTATCATTGAATATATTATTAAATCATCTAGAATATTTCAGTATTGGGATTGATTATAAAATAAATTTCTTTCAATTATATCTAAAGCAATATAATTCAGTTAGATCTTTTTTAAAAAAATTATTAGCATATTTCCATCAAGCAATCGAATTTTTTTGATATATGTGAGATTCATTGGCACACCAGACGCAATTTTCTGCGAAATCCTATAGATTGATTTTATTAAAAGCAAAATTGGACCGGAAAATATATATTGTTTTAAAAAGTATGATAATTTTTCTAAATTTAGTTTTCTAACAATCATTATTAGCATATACAGTATTTTAAACTGATAAAAAATATATGATTAAAAATTGGGATTTTTATCAGAAATTAAATATTGAACTTTTACTACTAAAACTTCTTATTTGTTTAAGAATATGCCGAATATATTGATACGTTTTATTGATATATTTAAAATAATAATTAACTATTCTCATTTAATATAATTATATTTACCTAATAACAAAGTTGATAAGAACATCTTTTTGTAATTGAGCCTTAATGGATGTTTTTTAAATGTTTTGAGGGATATTATACCTATTAATTAGTTCTGATAGTATTTTTGGCGCTTTTTTTATTGAATAAATTAAGTTTTAGTGTTGTTAAAACGTCAAGAAACCTCTTATTAAATTTTAGAATTAACTTTTTATCTATTAAAATATGTTTTAAATAGAAGTTTTTAGCTGATTTTTTTTGGAATTTTGAGTTTTTTTCCCGAAAATTTCTCATAACCCTGAATCTATGCATGTTTACGGAGTGATAAGTTTTAGTTCTTTTTAAGAATCTCTCATCATTAGGAAGTTATGATTACACTATAAAAAATAAGTTATTTCTCCTAAATAGTAAAAGCCGCAACTTTTAAGTATATATTTAGAAAATGGTTGTATAGTAATCATAAAAATGTGTTTTTTTTGATGAAGTTCTATTTTATACGATTTAAGAAGGGTATAAAACCAAGTTTAAATAAATTTAAAATGATTAAAACTTTCTAAAAATTCTTGGATTTTCCATCAATCAAAGGTCTTTTGGTTTGCTTTTAGGTTCTTGGAGTTTTATAATAGGTCGTATTCATTATCTATTTATTTTCCCAATTCTGTATATATACACTCTATTTAATTAGATGTAAATTACTAGGAATCTTTAATTTAAAAAATTTCTAGTATTTATGAGCGGTTAAGAAGTATAGTTAAATTTCTTGTTCGAAATAATGATTTTCAAACGTTAAAGACTCTTGCAATTGAAAATATATTTTTTTAAATAAAAAGATTGCGATTTTTTCGTACTTTAAGTTATATACTGGTGTTTTGAAATAATATCATAAAGATCTTTTTTTTTCTTTTATCGATTTTTTTTACCAAAATCAGACCATTTTTGTTTTATTCTAATAAATCCAAATATATATATATATATAATAATTTAAAAAGTTAAGTGTAATCATTATCAAAGAATAACAATAATAATTATATTTAATATATTTTAAAGTTTCTATGCAAAAATATATATTCTATACAGGCAAAATAACCAAATAATTGAAATCCATTTGGAATTTATTAAGTTGATATTTTTACAGTAAACTTTGAATATATCAAAATTCGAATTTTAATTTTAGCTAATTCAGAAATCGGTAAATTATCCGTTTTTTTTTACTTAATTCGACATATAAAAAAAAAATTACTGAAAAAAGCAAATAGCAAAGACTGAAAGATTATGGTGTATTTTTCTTAAGTTTATTATTTAGCCTTCCTTTAAAACATTAATAAGAAATGATTGTAAAAATGAGAAAATACACAAATGAATAATTTAAATCAATCTTCTGGGATTGTTCCTTTTTGCCTATCGGGAGTTAATTTTATTGGGATTCAGTATTTTCGTATCGACTCCAGATTAGGTGAATATTGGGAAAAAAATTTCTGGGAAAACCCCAGTGCTATTACCATATTATCAGAGTTGAAGAAATAGGTGTGTTGACGGTAAAGAAAAATTATTCAGATAATTTTTGATGTTTCCACTTTTTCACTCGATAAAAATAATAATCGGTATAGTGTAAAAATAATAAATCTATATTAGTATCCATTTTTTCTGACTTGTATATATGACTTTATTTGGTAATTTTGAATCTTTTTAAAATACATGTTCAAATATCAATAATTTAAATATTAGCATTTTTTTATCATTTTTTCCCCCATTAATTCTGTTTGAGTAAATAAAGTTTGATAGAAACAATGCAATTCAATGTTATATCAAGTTTCTATGTTTCTATAAACCGAAAAGTAATCTAAATTTTATTTAGAGTATACAGTGATTGCAATATGTCTCCTGATTTAAATATATTAAATCCACGGCTTAAATGTTTCCCTGATAAACCTAGGATACTAAAGGGATTTTTTACTGAATTTTCATATAAAAAGTGATGGATTCATTATTAGTAATGTTAAAAGTCATATAAAGTATAATATACAATTATATATATTCTTTTTTTTTTCAGAATTTATTTAACATAATAAATCATGTAGACAATTTTATATACATATTTTATCTGAAAAAATTATTTGAATCTAGGTCCGGTTGAGAATATGTCTAAACGGAAGTGAAACTGCCCCAAATATCAAGAAAAATAAAAATGCTTAAGTCTGTGCAATAATCTCATCTCATATACGCTTTTTAATCGAAGTACTACTACAAAATAGAAATTGTGGAAAGTATGTGAAAAAGTAGAAAAATAAAACAAAATTTATAAGGATTTTCACACTTGAAACAATGCCCAATGGATACAGAGTTACTAGAGCGGTGGAGAGGAGTTGGATATAATTTTTTTAGAATCGTTGTATAGTGATTAAACTCGTTTTTGGGGTTCTTAATAGACTTTGCTTAAAAAATAATAACAAAATAATAATAGAGGGGGCATCAAACTAATCACAATCGAACCCAAAGATAGTAGACCATAAGTGTTTTATCGGCGTTTCGTTATCCGCCACATGCAATAGCAGCTATAAAATGCCTCAAATTTACAGCCGATTGCATAGATTTATGGCCATCACTAATCGCTTCTGTTTCAAAGTTTTATTCTGGATAGGATCTAAGTCTCTTTGTGATTTGAATACACAAGGAAAATATTATGCTCCTTTAATAATTGCAACTGTAATTAACTTTGCTATTCAAATTTTATATAGTTCAAAATTTAACAAAATTTAATACTCAGGATTAAAAAAATGCTATTTTTAAAAATGCTTTATTAGACTAAATTCTGATGAATGGCACAGACCTTTCTAAATGCTAAAAAAGAATACCAAAATATAAGCACTAGTTCAATAGCAACTGGTAATTTTTAAAACGTGCTCAGTGTGAAGTGGCCTAGCTCCTTCGGGGATCGGGTTTATTCACCCATCCTAATCACCAAATGCCAAACAATCGTCATTTCTTAATTAGTTTAATTACACCGACAAATAATGTGAATTTGATATAAAAAATTTATTATTAGCTGAATATGTTTGAATATTACGCCCCAAACTATGAAAAATCTGCAGAGCTTGTGGATTTATTATTGCATACTAAACTGACAGTTCTGGCCATTAATAATCCACACCAGAATCTGTGTACCTAATAGACAAATTCTAAGATATCAGTTTTTTGGACTTTTAGTATCCTATGGTCATTCTCACTTTTTTTTTAAACATAAAGGTTTTCTGGGGATAAAATCTATGCGATATGACCATTATAGGCCAGTAGAAATGATGATTTTACAGCTAAAATGTCTTGCCAGCCAAACTAGAAAATATTGTGAATCAATAAAAGAAGCAATCATATTTAATGTAGTATAGGAGAGGGGTTATAAAATTTGACATTGTCCTAATCACACGTGCATTATTGGCCACATTCACAGATATCACACAAAAAACTAACTGATTCGATATTTAATATGTGCGTTCAACCAGCCAATATATCTTTATAGATCTGGACCGTAGCATTATTGTTTCCGGAACGCTTGATTCCAATCGATTGATACGAGGTTTCTTTTTAGCAATATTATTGACTGTCCTAAACCAAACCAAAATCCAATTAAAACTATTTGACATTGATAACTAGTCTTGCTTTGAATAAACATGATTTGTACCATGGTTGGAAATAGTGTAGCCAATTAGTTATATTTCGTTTGATGTTTTTTATATTTCTTTTTATAATTCGATATATCTATTGGTCCATATCTAAAGATAATGGAGAAGATAAGCTATAGATCTCAATGTTATTACCCTATGGTAAATTTAATTATTTTTCTGATTTTGAAATCTATTGGTGAAATTCGATGAATTTTCGATCAACTCCTAATCGAGTGGATACCTTTGATTCTGTGATGATTAGTGGTATCTGTTCGCTAGGAATCGATGATCAGCAAATATGCCCTTGACTTTAACACTGGTAAAAAACATTGAAAAAAAAAAGTGCAATTGGGAGAATAATATATCTTCTTGACCAAATACAATTCACCTCTTTTTTTTTCGTTAGTGCTATCTCTTTGTTTTGATCTTTTCACTAAAATAAAAGAAAGAAGGCAATACTAAACATGTTGAAAAATACCGCTAGATTGTTCAAGAACGCTCGCGTTCCTGCCCTCAAATCTTCTGTATGTCCCGCTCCCAAATCATTAATATTTTATATTTACTTAACTTCGGACTTTTTTTTGGCCAGCTTGTTTATTCATCTTTCTTTATTATTATTTATAGGCCAGAACTGTGGCTCCTATTGCCCTTAGATCCCTTTCCACATCTGCTGTTTCTTTTGCCGGTCCTAAGCCAGGTAAATCATTTTATTTTTATAAGAATTTATCGAGTTTTCTCAACGCCTTTATTTTTATTATCTTTAGCTGCTTCCGAAGTCACCTCCATTTTGGAAGACAGAATCTTGAACAGCGTCAGCCAAATCGATCTCCAAGAAACCGGTCGTGTATTGTCTGTTGGTGATGGTATCGCTCGTGTTTACGGTTTGAAAAACTGCCAAGCCGAAGAGATGGTGGAATTCTCCAGCGGTGTCCAGGTTTGTTTGCTTATTTTTTTTGGGTTTTTTTTAGATCTTTCTTTACTAATCATCTCCTAATTTATTATCATAGGGTATGGCACTCAACTTGGAACCTGACAATGTAGGTATTGTCATTTTCGGTAACGATCGTCTGATTAAAGAAGGTGATACCGTCAAGAGAACCGGATCTATTGTAGATGTGCCAGTAGGTGAGGCTCTTTTGGGTCGTGTCGTCGATGCTTTGGGTAACCCAATTGACGGTAAAGGTCCAATCAACACCACTACTCGTTCTCGTGCCCAAGTTAAGGCCCCAGGTATTATTCCCAGACAATCCGTCCACGAACCTATGATGACTGGTATCAAGTCTGTTGACTCTATGTTGCCAATTGGTCGTGGTCAGCGTGAATTGATCATTGGTGATCGTCAAACTGGTAAGACTGCTGTCGCTCTTGATACCATTTTGAACCAAAAGCGTTGGAATGATGCTCAAGATGAAAGCAAGAAGCTTTATTGTGTGTATGTTGCCATCGGTCAAAAGAGATCAACTGTCGCTCAATTCGTACAGACTCTTGAAGAAAACGATGCTTTGAAGTACACCATCATTGTTGCTGCTACCGCTTCTGAAGCCGCTCCTCTTCAATACCTTGCCCCATACTCTGGTTGCGCTATGGGTGAATTCTTCCGTGACAACGGTAAGCACGGTCTTATAATTTATGACGATTTGTCCAAGCAGGCTGTTGCCTACCGTCAAATGTCACTTTTGCTTCGTCGTCCTCCTGGTCGTGAAGCTTACCCTGGTGATGTTTTCTACCTCCACTCTCGTCTTCTCGAACGTGCTGCTAAATTGGGTAAGAAATTCGGTTCTGGATCTCTCACTGCTCTCCCAATCATTGAAACCCAAGGTGGTGATGTCTCAGCCTATATTCCAACCAACGTTATTTCTATCACTGATGGACAGATTTTCTTGGAAGCTGAATTGTTCTTCAAGGGTATCAGACCAGCTATTAACGTCGGTATTTCCGTATCTCGTGTCGGTTCTGCTGCCCAAACTAAGGCTATGAAGCAAGTTGCTGGTTCATTGAAACTCTTCTTGGCCCAATACCGTGAAGTTGCTGCCTTCGCTCAATTCGGTTCTGATCTTGATGCCTCCACCCAATTCTTGCTTAACAGAGGTGCCCGTCTTACTGAATTGTTGAAACAACCCCAATATTCACCATTGTCTGTTGAACAACAAGTTGTTGTTGTCTTCACTGGTGTAAATGGTTATCTTGATAAGATCCCAACTGAACGTGTTGTCGAATTTGAAAACAAATTGTTGCCATACATGGCCGCCAACCACTCTGATGTCCTTGAATCCATCGCCACCACCGGTCAACTTACCGCTGAAGTTGAAAAGAAACTCCGTGCTGGAATCGTTGATTTCACCAAGACTTTTATCTAGTTTAATGGCTTTATATTATATTGGATTTTGAACAAAATTTGACTTTTATATTATTTTTGATGCTACACTTTAAAATTTTTAATGTTGATAATTTTTTTGAGTCAGCACCCGATACTTTATTTTTACTTTATTATTATCATTGCACGTTTTGAATAAAGCTATATTGCGTATTTCCGCTTTATTGTATCGATGGTATTTTATGGTCAAGATTCCAGACGACTTATTAACATTACTAATATAAGGCGCTCTAAATCTTTTAAGTTTCACACGTAATTCCTAATTTTCCTTTGGAGATCGAATCATTCCGATTCTTTTAAAACATTATTTTTCTGTTATTTGTTGTAGAAATATCTAAGCTGGTAGATAAAAGTTTAAAATGTTTTTTCCAAAAAATTTCAATCGTATCATCAATTGGGATATTGTGAATTTTACAATTTTTAAATGGATTCATATTCTACAATTTTCATTTTTATTTGAATGAAAAATATAGTTATTTGGGAAGATTGTTTGGAAGTTGTTTGATTGAAATTTCGGGAAATCTTAAAGAAATAAAAATGGCAAACACGGACAAAGGATCGATTTTCAAACAACTGGAATAGATCATCATGGGACTAAAATACATATTTAAATCATGGGGCGTAAAACCATTTTCTGATCCCATAATTGCCTTCTAGAATGAAATGCTTCGCTTGTGTTCAGGAACTTGTATCGTGTACTTTTCAAAGACCTTCACACTAAAAGTTGGCTCGGTATTATACTATTCTTGGTTGGAAGCAGTGAGTATAACTCTATCAACTCGGGCTGCTAGCGACTACAGAGGAGAAACTTAACTTCATGGTCAACTTTTATACTTTTTTTTTTTTTTTTTGCACGAGTTAGACTTTTTTGACAAACAAGAAAATCTCAGCTTCTAACAAGCTCATTTTGGATGAGCCATGTCGCTTATACCTAAAGTTTGCGGATTGGGATTGAGCATTTTTTATTATTAATCATGTTAGATTTAATATATAACCGGGTATTCAACAATATCAGTGAACCTTTTTTTTTTTTTCGTTGATAATGAGCTTGATCCGTTAGTTTATGTAACCTCGGCCATCGCATTCAAGTTTTAGAAATACCAGATGAGAGTCTTCCGGTTGGCAGATTGAACCCTACCCATATATATAAGCAGTTATTAACCCAGTTTAGGAGCTTATCGCATTTAGGATGATAGTCTTTTCTATACAAACTATTATTCTTGGATTTTTTTATTTATAGCTTTTAAATTTATTACATAATAATAAAATTGCTAATATATAAAAATATAGTTCATAAATTATTTCAAAGTTCTTTTAACTTTTAACACCACGAATTATTCGATTATTTTACGAGTAAATTACAGAGATCTGTAACAAAATTAAAATAGTTAAGTTTAAACCTTAGTACATTTCAGTTATGCTTTTAGTTATGTAAAAAAAAGGGTAAAAAGAATTATTCATGAAATTAGCCCTCTAGTGAATTTTTAGATAGTTTTTGGAATTTTTTTACAGAATATTGTTTTTAAATTAAGTATTTTTTTTGAGATAATAAAGAATACTTTTGGTAATAGATTTTTAAAAATATATATTGGATAGAATATTGACTGTGTTGATTGGTGGAGTAGGGAGGGGGGGGATTAGACTATTTTATATCAATGAATCTTTCAAATGGTTTTGTTTTATTTTGCTCCTTTCTTTAAAAACCAAAACTGCCCAATTCATTTTCTTATTGAAGAAAAAAATAATTGCAATTTAAATACAAAGATCTCATTTTAAAACAATTTCCAAGTTCTTAAATGTAAACCTTCACGCTGTTTTCTATATCTAATTTAGCATAAAACTATGAAACATAACATTTAGCCTCTATTGAATCTAACCCTTCTACATACGCTGACAAGTATCAGCACGATGTTAAAATTTTTGTCTTAATTTTTATATAATCGCTTTTATTGATTCTGTCAGATTTCATATTATTTTAAACGTATTTTCATTTGATATTGTTTTTTTTTTAAATAGTTTCATGCTTTATATTTTCCTGGTTTTTTTTTTTGACAGGGCTCGAATGCCATTTGGTTTCTGCTAAAAAAACTTATTTTTATTTTATAAAATACGGGGTTTAATTCCCATTTTAAATGGTTTGGATTGTGTATTTATAATTTTACAACAAAAATTATTGCGTCTATAGGTATAAACAGCGTCATTTATTTTTTCATCTTTTCTGGTTAAGACTTTAAATTTTTTTTAACTTGAGTTATTTGTTTAGTGAACAGTAGCGGGATAGAGATAGAGATACTTTGGTTTAATATTTTGGATAATTAAACCCTTGTGTGGTTACACATAATTAACTTTCATATTTTTGGGAGGACGGATTATAAATTATTTACATATTTTTTAATGGTAATTTTATTAATTCCTGATAACAACCCTGACAAGTTCATCAATTATTTTATATTTATGGCAAAGTAAAAACTGCTAAAGTTCTCGTTATATTGAAAAATGAAAATAATTAATAAAAAACCTTTTGTGTGAAGTATCAGCTTCAAATAATTTTTATTGAAGACTTAATAAGTATTATCAATGGTATTTATAATTTTTTTTATCTTTAGATATTCTGAAAAAGTTTAAGATATGACTTTAAAGGTAAAATAGTAAGAGTAGTTTGATTTATAATAGTAAATTTTGGTTTTATATGTGATAAACATATCTAAAGTATTATAAATAATTTATTCATTTAAATTTTGAGCTTTTATATGAAATCGACCTTAAAGCTCATTTTATTTATTATTTAATACCAAAATATTTTTTTCGACTTTTTCGAGAAAAAATTGGTTTGTTGGTTTTATAGCTTTATTATCAAGTGAAATTTTTTAGAATAAAAATCACACACACAAACACATATATATATATATAATATTTTTTTATTTTAACAAATAAATACACCCAAATTATATCTTTACAGTCAAAATAATGTAATATTTTTTATTTAATATTTTGACTGAATTAATGCTCAAGTCTTTCATTTCTATAAAGAGTTTATTTTGTATATTTAGTAATAAATCTTATTTAAAATATAATTTGACTATCGGAAAAAATGAATAGTGTGTTTAATTTGACGATTCATCGAATAAAATAGAATGAATTCATGTTGCGAGAAAGCCAGAAACAAATATGCTAATTTTATAAGTTGTTTAAAATAAATATCAATCATAACTTTAAAATCGCTAAAATTTTGTTATATTTCTCGGTAAAATTTATAATTTTTTTATTTATAAATCAGAGCTCCTCCTTTTAAGTATACTGAATATTTTAAAATTATTTGGACATACATTGCTAAAATCATAAATATTTATATAATTATCTAACTAATTTCGGTTGAACTATGTAGTGAGATTCTTTTTGAAGACAATTTTTTTATAATTTTAAAGATAGACTTTCCTGCCCCACCGGACTCAAAAAAGAAAAATTATTTTTATAAGAATTTTTAAATTTTTCTCTTGTTATAATTAATAAGCCTCTATTTCAGATTTAAAATTGAAATTTCTTTATAGATAATTAACTAATAAAATAACATTTTATATATACGGAAGTTCAAATATTAAACCCTTGAATAATAGAGGGTGATGAAATCTCCACAAAATAAATAAACAAATAATAAATAAATAAATAAATAAAAATAAACTTACTTTTTTTCAAATTAATAATTCATTATAAATTTTCTTTTAAAATATTTTTTTACCCAAATAAAAATTAAAAAAATAAATGATACTTATATTTCAAAAAAGCTAAGTATTAAAGAAAATTTATAAATAATAAAATTGTTGTGAAGAGAAAATAAATCATAAAAATTCTGTAAAGAATAAAAACAGATCAAAAAATCAAAAACTCTAAGAAATTTTCTCGATAAGAATGAAAAATTATTTTTTTGATTTTTGATTAAATAAAAATAAGATAATCTAAATCCATACATTATTAAATGAGAAAAAACTTACACATATGAGCGAGGAAAAATTCATGTTATAAGTACACAACTGAGAGCTTCAAATTTTGTGATAGAGGAAATGGAACATAGCCGAAAAAAATTAACTGTTTATTGAGAACCACACATCTCAAAATATAATTCTCAATAGTTTAAATTTCAAAATACGAATATCCTTATTATTTTTTTATAAAATGAATTTACAAATTAAAATTAAAAAATAATAAAAGATTAAAAGCCTAAATAAAAAAATAAAATAAAAAACGAAGCACACTTACAAAGATAATTTATTATCGCTACTAAATCTATTATTAGAGCTCTGAAATCTCAGTACGAGTACCGAAAAAGTTAGATCCTTCCAAGTAACGCATATTTTTACATTAGAAGTCCCTTAAAGATCCTGAGAACTGTCAATATATATATATATATATATATATATATATATATATATCTGTTTGTGTGTGTGTGTTCTTTATGTAGATTTGATTACTATTTTTTTGTTATATTTTTTTGTGATTTTGAGCCTATGTCTCTGTGAAAAGTATTTTGATTGGATACAATTATTGATAACATAACTAATTACGAATAAAAAAATATATAATATTTTGAAAAAACCATAGAAACCTTTTTTTTGTTTAGATAATATTTAAAAATAAATAAAACAGATCAATATAATCATTTCAATATATTAGATTATTCTTAAAAAAAATAATTAAATAATAGAATAACAAAATAAAAAAATAAAAAAACAAATGTAATTATATGCAGAATTTTTATTTTTATTAAATATATTATGTGCTGATTGATAGATCCTTACTAAATATATGAAATGTGATAAAAAGTTAAAAAATCAATCAAATAAAAATTAAACTGATGCTATGAAGTATACAGCACCTTAATTCAATAGTTATATTTAATATGAAAAAATAGTGTTTTATTGGTATATAGATATTAGGCTACCAACAAAATAAGTAAACATATTTCAAAAAAAAGAAAATTTGACTAGTAGAAGCGTTTTATCCGAATTCCTCGAACTATTATCAATTAATTCTATTTATATATAACATATCGGATATAATGATGTAAGGCCTTGATACTAAATAATCAAGTTTATTTTCGACAAATCGTGCACGTGAAAAATGTTGATTATTTTCAAAATAGTGGTTTAATTGAAATAAGTTTAGAATTTTCGAAATATGGAGTTTTTTTCAAAATAAGACTAAGTATTTAAAAAATTTAACTTATGTTAAAAAGAACCTTGTTAATAACTATTTTTAGTTTTTTTAATTATCCGATTCAATTCAAATTGATCTAAAAAAGTCTAAATAATTTTTATCATAACAAGATAAATCAAATAGGCTTTTCATCATCGAAACTTTTCATAATTTTTAGCAAAATATTGGTAATTATGTTATCTCTCAGGAGGTATTATTGTCAAAATAATATATTCTCAAAGCGATTGCAGCATATATTAAGCTGAGTGGCTAAAACTAGCAGTATATATATTAGCATATAGCCAAAGCGTAATAGAGTAGAAATAAAGGTAATTCTAAGAATTTAATTTTGTCTATAGTCCCAAATTTATGTTAAATTCAGTTAAATATATCAGTGTAACATCGAAGGAAGATTAAATTCAAGAAATTTCCAGAGCCCTTATGGAAATTTTAATCACCGAAAAATACGGTCTCCTACATAGTTTCAAACCAATTAGATATATTATGCCGATTTTAGTAAAAAAAATTAAGAATAGAGAAATCGGGAATCCGCCAATATAATAATTTTTTTGAAAAATCCGATAGATTATTTTGAAAAAAATTCCATATTTCAAAAAATCTAAACTTATTTCAATTAAACCACTATTTTGAAAATAATCAACATTTTTCACGAGCACGATTTGTCGAAAATAAACTTGATTATTTAGTATCAAGGCCTTACATCATTATATCCGATATGTTATATATAAATAGAATTAATTGATAATAGTTCGAGGAATTCGGATAAAACGCTTCTACTAGTCAAATTTTCATTTTTTGAAAGATGTTAACTTATTTCGCTGGTAGCCTGATAAATATTTAATAAAAATTGCAGTATTCACGAATAAAACACGCTATTTATATAGTTGTAAAAATACACAAAATTAAGCGAGAATATTTTAATAATTTAATTAATATGTTTTATTGGAATATTATTTTTACGGAAACTTTATTAGATAATTGAAAGATTAAAATCGACGAAAATTCATTGTTATCATCCAATAATATTATTCAAAAATAGGATCGGAATTACAAGGGATCAAATCCACCAAAAATAAGAACAGCACGCCCAAGTGGTTATCATATTCATATATATATATATATATATATCATTAAACTGGATCAATAAAAATCATAAAACACTATGATAAAAACTCTTCAATATATGAATATATCAAATATTATGTTTCGAAATGTGAATTTTGCATTAGTTCTTATCTTAATCAATCCAAATTTATAAAACGTGAGTGTCATATTGAATGAATAACTAAAAAAAGTGCTTTCTAATAAGTATAAAAAGCCGCATTTATCTATAATGTGTTTTAACACTAAAAGTGAATCAATATATATTTTTTAAATAGGGCTTAAAATAAAAAATGAAAGTGAAATGTTTAGTAAATAATACAGAAAGTTAAATAATTTTGCAAGATAAACTTCTTGGAAAAACTGGTGTGAAATAATTGAGAATAAACTGACCAAAAAAATTATATCACAAAAAATATGAGTGTAGCTTTTTTTATTAATTCGGTTATAATTATTTGATTTTTGAAATCAAAAAATAAATAACAATATAATGATATATTAAGCCATTTTAAACCAATTTTTATCGATAAAATAAATTGATACCTTAATTGCAGTGATTATTTACATTTATTAAAATAGATAGTAAAAATAACCAAGAAAATACAATGATTTTATTAAATATTCATATCATAAAAAAAAAAAAAGATGATAAATTGTATCAAATGAAAAAAATAAAGAGTTTGGTTTTTTACTGAATAAAAATTGTTCTTATATTAGCCTAGATAAATTTTGGACATTTAAAAAATAAATTAAAGTTAGAGCCTCTATAGCTGCAGACCAGATTTGAAAAAGCAAATTCGAAAAATTTAGCACTTTTAAAATTTATTATTAGTGATTTTTTTCATTATTATTTGGTTTTAAAATGAATATTTTAAAACTCAAGGATAAGGAATTAAGTAATTATAGTTTATTGATAATGATATTTTGATTTCCTGAATACAATTAATTCCTATTTTTTAAATTCGATACTGTATTAGTCAATTTTCTAAACAGTTTAATTTTATTATTAAATTTCAAAAAAAAAAAATTGGATTTTTTATTCTGTATAGTAATTAATTATAAACATTACTAAACATATTATGTGTATTTTTTTATTAAGACTAATGAATTCAAGTTTTTCAATTTTTTTTTTTCAAAATGATTCTTTTAACTTTTCAAATAATGGGAGCTAAGAATCATATGTAATATAAAATATAAAATATAAAATATTTATAAATTTCATTAATTTAATAATTTATACCCATAAAAAATTGACTTTTTTCAAATTTTAACAAATTTTACTTGAGTAAATTGCTATTTATTAAATTTAAATGTATCAGTGCAAAATATTCCCATTTAAATTTATTCAAAATGATTAAACGGAAATTTTTAATAACTGAAACATAAATTCGTATCAAAATAAATATTTTTATTTTTATTTTTGATACATATCTATAGAAAAAAATTTTACATATAAATTTTAAAACCTGATAATAAATTAATATATATCTTTGAGAATAACATAATACGTAGAAATAGATATAAAAATCTATTAACTATAAATGGATCTAAGAATAAGTAAATTAAAAAATATGTTTCAGGTGATCAGAAATATGGAGAAAAAAGTTGATATGTTAATCAATGTTAATAGGAGAGCATTTAAAATTACTTATTATTATTATTTTTTTAATATTTGGTACAAATTATTAATGTTATGATAAAGCTTAGATATGGGAATATATATATATATATATATATATATAATTAATCTCGAAAGTATATCAAAATTTTTTTTTTTTTTTATAGAAAATTAAATAAAAAAGATTTGTAATTTTAATAAATTAATAAATTGAAATTTTCATATTTAAAATATATTACAAATATCCAATTTTTTTAAAAAATGAAACTACTTATTTTTTCATTTATATTATTTTTAAAAATTATTAAAAAATGATTTAAAAAAAATTGAAAAAAAGTGAAAATTATTCAAAAATCTCATCTCCCAACTGCTATCTGCAGTTATAGCAACTCCACAAATCAAGGGCATAGGTTTAAGAGATTATATAATAATATTTATTGGATTATAATAAAGTATTATGAGTATCAATGTCCAAAAAACTAAACCTGATGCAAAATTTCATTTAAATAACATAAATTTTGATTTTATTAAGAGTGTAATATTTTAAAAAAATTATCAGTTACAGTATTATATTTTTTTTGAAAAGGTTTAACTTGTATTATTTCGTGCTATTTTAAATTAAAATTTATTTGGCATTAATTAATTTCCCATAATGATCCTATTTTTTAATTTTAAAAACTCATAATATTCGGCACATTTAAATTAGAAGTGATGTCGAATTAAGAGTTATTGATGAGTTTTAAGACTGCTTCAATGCGAATATAAATTTATTTATCATTTTTTGGATATAAAAACATTTTAATCTAAAAATAAAGTACCAGCCAATCTATAAACAAACCAAACCCCGATAAAAACAATTAATTTTTTCGTTCTTTTATTAATTGTTATATTTTATATGAAAATGAATCGAATTTTTAATAATTTAATAATTCAATAAATTTAATAATTCAATAAATTTAATAAGCTCCAAATCCGTACTTGAGCTCAATTATTTGAGTCTGAATCATTTTTTTTAAATAATTAAATCAAATGTTCTTAAAAATATTAATACTCCGTCATTATAAAAACGGAGACGATAAGTGACGTTATATTAAGAAAAAAAAGGTCACTTGTATTTATTGATTTGAAAAAAATTCAAAATCGGTTTTATCAGGTGGAATTGAAAAATGCGGGATATTCAAACGAATTTGAAATAAATTCCAAGTGTTAAAAGAGTAATTTTTTTTTTTAAATACAAGAGCTTTATCTGTTTTTTTTTTTCCCGATATAATAATTAAATATACATTTAAAAAAATCCCAATTAAATATATGTTGTTATTATTATAGGAATAGTTTCCCTTATTTTTACTTTAAGCTTGGTTTAATGTTACTTGTTTAATTTAAAAATATTTTACCATAAATCAAAAAGATAATTAAAAAATAAAATTTATTTTATCTACAGTGTTTTGAGATAATTCTTTCACTTTAGATCCCAAATTACAATAATATGGATGCATCCAAACAGATATTTTTTGATATATATATATTTTTTTAAAATATAAAAATGGGGAGGTTTTTTCGATATATTTTTGGGTATGAAAGTTGTAAATTTGTAAGAAAAAACGATACATATCGTCGGAATATTTTTTAGGCGATATTAATATTATATTTTGTTGTTTATTTTTTATTTTATTTTTCAAATCTCAATCAGATGTTTTATAAAACAATAAAGATATTATCTAAATTGGACATGAAATAAATTCGTTTTGAGTTGATAATTTTGTAACTATATAATTTATTTAATTCATAAACTTTTAAACGGGTTTAATTTGTGAAGCGAAGAATGCGGATTAAAAAAAAAAAAAAAAAAAAAGTAATTAAATGGCTGTTTATTATTAAAAGCAGTTGATTTTTATTTTATTTTAATCAATGATTAGTTTGTCTAGTTTAATACCAGCTGAAAATAATATCTAAAATATAGACATTAGCTCTGAATTAATTTAACTAAAGTAGGGATACCCATAATTTTAAATGTGAATATGTAATTGATTTTTTTTTTTTTTTATCTCGGGGGGGGGGGGG
>LSSL01001668.1:0-17497 GCA_001953115.1 Smittium mucronatum
AGCAGGCTGACTATGAAATCGCTGTTTTTCCGGATTGCCTTGAACCCTTCCTTCATTAGCTGCTTGAATTCTTTAAACAGTTCGCTTTCAGTTAAACTGGAGATTTGTCCCGATAATGGTCCACTGGAACTGCCGCTAGCAGCGGTTCCTCCGCCGTTACTGTCTGGCACGCCGTCGGTATCAGCTACCGAGTCCTCTGCAATTGAAGAGCTAACGCGCTTCATTTCCAAATGCCCCACATTGCCAACACTAACTCCAGCTAAAAGCTCCAAGTACTCTTGAGTAAACTTGAACGGGGCAGTTTCAAATCCAATGGCACCGGGCGAATTGTTCAGCATGAATCCGAAATCAATATGTATCAAGTTTCCTAAATTATCAATCAGGATATTTCCATTATGCCGGTCCTTCAACTGCAAAAAGAAACATACGAGCGAGTATCCAACTAAACTGAGCATAAAGTTCCGCTGGGCTGCTTTAAACGTTTCCGTGTCTTTTGTGCCAAACTGTTTGACAAAGTAGTTTAATAGGGAAACGTTGTTGTTTACTTTCTTGATGGAATGTATCGACACGCTGTTGTTTATGGTTTCGATCAAGCCACCGCTTTCGCACACGACCATGATTTCGTAACTCTTTAAATAAATTCCGAGGGGTTTTAAAATATGATGGAATTCGCCAATTAGCTGCAATGCCAACTTCTCCTGCCTTAAATCTGCGCCCTCCTTGACGATTACAGATATTAGATCCCAGTTCTTTCGGTTTCCAAAAGGACTGCTGGCTCTGATCCTTTTTTTCTTATCGTCCCAATTTTCACCGAGCACCACGGCGCTCTGGTCGCCTTTTCCAGCACCGGCCAAATTAGAGACTTCGGATTGAGCATCTTCATTGGTTTTGTAGTAGCCCCAGCATCCACCTGTCAATCGCATTCTCTGTTCCTGAAGTGACATTAATTCAGCAACCAAATTTGCCCGAATCTGGCTACTGGGATCATTTACAAAACTGGGAGTTGGTTTGATCGAATTAACGTGAAAATTGGTATTTTTGAGACTATAGCTCCGCTGGGTGCTAACTGTACTCTTTTTAGGTTCATTAGGGGACGGGCTATCGGCGGCAACACTAATAATAGGGTTTGCAGAAGTCTGACTGTCGGTAGCAGCACTACTAATAATAGGGTTTGAAGAAGTCTGGTCGTCGGTAGCGGCAACAGCAGTACCAGAACTACTAATAGAATCTTTGGAGACGAGATTATCGACGGGGGATTCGGTACTGGACTGGAGGGAAATGAAATTGTTGGAATCATTTAAATTTTCAAAAAACTTGAACACATTCCGATCGCCATCCCATTCAGATGCAAAGGGAGGAGTGGTGGCACTGGTGTTGGGACTAGATATTTTGTTTTTAGAGTTGGGGTCAGAAGAAGACGACGAGGCGGGACGAGGGGGTTTTGAAAAAGTGCTGGGAGCGGATATGGAGGCGAGTTTGTATAGGCTACTGGTGATTTGGTTGCTGAAAGAGTATTTTGAGGGTTGAGGGGCGGGTTTTTTAGGATGCTGGGAGGGGTTAGATTTAAGCAGTAGTTTCTGGTGGTTGTTGAGTTGGTTGAGCAGGATGGAGGCGGTTTTCATGCGTTCGTCGATTTCTTCGATTGAGATGATAGTTGATTTATCGATTGGAGCGGGATTGTTTGGGAGATGTTTGTTCAAACCATTTTGTTTAGAGCGAGATTTGGATTTGCGGTGTTTGGAGTGAGCTGAATCAGATTGAAGAGAAGCGCCAGAGGTGGATGATGGAGGTTGGGGTTTTGGCAAGTCGTCTTTATTAAAAGATCTCAAAACCTCAACAACCAACAAGTAAGGAGCCCGTTCGGCGCTGTTTAGAACGACGGCTTCGGAGGCAGGGATGCGGACAATTACATCGTGGGTGTTACCAAAGTTCTTGTCGGTTAAATGGGCTTTACATAAGGGGGGGATGCAGCAGACGGGATTATTATAAATAAAGTGGTTCATAACATTTAACTCGACCTCCAAACTAGCCTGCCTGTTTTCTTTACCAACGAGAATTATTCGTTTGGGGATATCGAGCAGTTCAGTGATGAATTTGAGTTGCGAAGAAAAGTATTTTTGCTGTTCTTTGCGGGCATTTACAAGTTCAGAATTTCTGGAATTGAGCAGATGGCTGCTTTTCTCGAGACGATCGATCTGGTGCTTTGATAAGGAGGGGGAAGATTTGTACAAATCGCGTATTTTAAATTGCTTGAATCTCTTTAATATGGATTTGGGTAAAGGGGCGGTTTCAGTGGACCGGGAATTGGATTGATCAGGGGTGAGTAAGGGAGGTTGGTCAGAATTCTGCTCGATAATATCAGAGTTACGAAGGGAGGGGCTAGATATATTGAAGGTTGGTTCAGAACCTTGATCAGCCAAAGTATCAGAAGCGGGGGGCACGATTTTATCCGGAATCAGATTTGATTCGGGTTTGTTTGAATATTTGACGTGAGAGCCTTCAACTAGAGCCAAGACTTGCATATTGGAAGCGATTATTGGGGAAATTACACCAACGCCAATACTAGACATACCAATTAAAGAGGCAATAGTATTTTCTTTGATTTTGGGGAAGATTCTAGGAACAATGGCGGAGAGTTTAGCCTTCATGGAAAAAGATTTATGCAGGAGATAGATACCAGTGACGGCAGACTTGCCGAATTGGAGATCGGGGTAGCCAACGAGTTTGACATCGTTGTTGAAAAAGACTAGTTTGTTGAAGAGGTTTAGGAGGAAAGAGGTTCTTTTGAATTCGGGGCTGGAGGGGAAAGGGGCCAAGTCGGCCAAGTAACTTAGAAGGAGAAAGTACAAGTTTAAGCAAATGTGGGGGTTACGCAAACTAATACCAATCAGGAGCTGTTCGATATGATTTGACATGTTTGGGTTCATGATAGCTAAATGAACGAGTTGGGGCAAGTAAGAAACCAGATCAAACTTTGGGGAGGCAACGGATCTTTGGAGCAGCAGGTCGCAAATGTAGGCCTGGACGCCGATTATGTGTAAATAGCGGTAGAGGTATATTATAGCAAGACGGAGAGAAAAAGAATCGCTCTGGAGAAGTCGCAGCAAAGAGGAAGGTAGAGATTTAGGGGCATTTCTAGAGATTGAAGGGGAGGAATTGGAATCGAGTTTGTTTGGAGAAGATTGGATGTTTTTTAAAGACTTTTGGCTTTTCAGAGAGGGAGATTTGGGGAATTGGATGGAAGTCTGGATAGAAGGTTCGAGGTTGGGGGGGATATCATTTAATTTTTCGTTACTAATCATTGCAACCAATATTAAAATAGAGGTATTTGTTTCTATGAGGGTTAGAGGAAAAGATACTCTGGGAAAAAAAGAGGGGGTAGGGCTGTTGAGAAAAAAAAAATTAAAATAGAGGAAAAGTAGTTCCTAATACTAAATACTCTATTAATTGAAGGATTAGGGACTTTGACATAATAAATTTACATCAAAAAAAGTAAATGCTATTGGATAGAAAACAGGGGTCAGAATTCTTTAAATGTGGGTATTATGTGCAAGAAATAAAAAGGGGGGGGGGAAATGTATATGAAAGTCAATCAGAACCCCGAACAGGATATAAAAAAAAATTGGGTTCCTGGAAGAATTAAAAAAAAAGCCACAGTAAAAAAAAAAAGAGAGATTATAAGGTACTGGAAAAAAATAACACGGAGGAGAGGCAAGTTGAAGGGTGGAATGAATTGATGAGTGAGAGAGGAGATTTAAGCAGTAAAAGAGGAGGTACAGAAAGACGGGAGATTAATCAAAATAATATTTCCACAGATGAAACTCTTCAATGCAGCCGAACTAGTAGCCTTCGTTGCTTTAAACTATGTTTTTTTCCAGATTGCGAGAACAAAGATAAAAGTCGACATTTAGAATTAAAATTATAAGGCCATAAATCTATCAAACCTGCTAATCCAGAACTGGAGGATTAATAATAGCTTCTATTGGCCGAAAAGGCACAATATAGGCCGCCACTTTTTTATTCTAAACTAATACTTTAATAGCCCAGTTATTGGGTGAAAAGGGACATGGCGTCCAGTCCTGTTCGGTCTTATAAGCAGACCCAGCCAATAGCACCAGCTGATTTTATGAGATTTTGGAAGATTAGCGGCCAGTTGGAACAATAATAATGACAAATCGATCAAAACTGCACTGCATTGCAATTCCTGGCTATCTTATTATGAAGACCTGTACTCCCTTAGTGAATGGCTCTCTTCTCCCTTCTGAGCCTTCTCAGTAAACTCTATTCCTTCTCCCCAGAAGTTTGAGAAATAGATGGGCAAAGGAGGAGGAGGGATGTTGAGCAAAAAAAACAACAACCAAGGGTACATTTCAGGCAGAGGGAAGGGGATGATGGCGATGACGATGACGGTTTATGAAAAGAGATATTTTAATTTTGACAGTGGGAATAGACACAGCCGTCGACTCGAAAACGAACATTCAACCAGTACTTGCGATTTATAGCACGGCAATATCTCCACATCCACGTGGGGGTGGAGAGGAGAAGCCTTAATTTATCTCTATTTTTTGACTTTTAAAAGAAGGACAATCCGTTTGCAAGACTAGAAAAAAAAAAAAGCAGTATTGTAACTACTTGATGAGAATAATAGTAACTGTACTTTGAAAAGATAATTGTGCAAAAGAACCAATCAGCCCGAACAGTACGGCATAGGGCAAATTTGCGAGGGCAAAATATCTGCCAGTTTTTATGTTTTCTTCTATCTCTCTATCTCTTTTTCTCTCTAACTCTTTTTCTCTCTCACCCCACTCATCCCACTGTCAGTAACTCATTTCCAGGTCCCAAAACTTGTTGCTTGGTTGATAATTTGTGCCCATTAGTGGTAATAGTCTGCTTGGTTTCCTTGTGTATTCTTTAATGACCAAAGTCTACCAATTTAATGATAATATTAGAGGGTCAAATTGAAGGGCCCTTCTTTTTTCTTGTAAATCTATTGGCCTTGAACGGATTAAACTACTGGGTATCAGGCGAACAAAAAGTGAGTATTGGTGATCAACTGGTTGATTTGAATACAATTGCTCCAGGTGGGTGGGGAATAACATGTTTCTGTTGGCGGGTAGCCTTCATCACCAAAAAGAAAAAAATCAGGAGATGTCGACATAACAGGACACTTTTTTCAACCCGACAATCTTGCCGGCCAATTATGGGAATTATCAACACTGGATTCAACCAATTATTTTTTTTGTAAAGAGTAGTACAATTACAAAAAAAGTTATTAAAAGCGGAAATGGATGAGGAATCCGATTTGGCAAGTATCGACTCTTTGCGATCTGTGATGGGATTAGAGGGAAAAGCTGGCCTTTTTTTGCGATATGAATTTATTGGCGGAACAAATGAACATTTCCGTAAAAAAAAGAATAAACTGAACATGAAAAAGGATTCTAGTAAACCCCACATAAAAATAGCCAGTAATTGGCCGAACGTGCAAATGCATGTCTGGCCAGACCAATAATAACCGACACGTTTCCACCAAATTTCCCCTTTCAAAAACCAAAATAAAATACCAGCATGTTTTTTTTTTTACAAGTTGACTTTTTTTAGCTTTATTTTTGTTTTGTATTACAGAATTTTGATTTTTTTTATTTCGCTTCTTTTTGTGCCACAGAATTTCCAGACTGTATTCTTGGATTGGCACAAATTAGGACTTCTTTTTGGAGCCTACTGGCTGGTTAAGCAGGCATTGAACCAACCTGGTTTTTTGTTGCTGTGTATTTTGTTTGGGATGTTTTTTGAGTGGCACCGAACCGATAAGAGCAAAATTGTCGAAAAAGGATTCCTGTGGTCCTGATAATTAAGCAGGAGCTGGTATCTCGGCCCGGCTATTGGCATCGCTACTATCCAACCCACAGCCCCTCTTTTTATAGCCACATCTTTTATAGCCACTCTTCGTCTCCAAATCCCACTTTCAAGACCCAGTAACTAGACTTTTGCTAGAAAAAATGTGTTTTTATTGGGCTGTATCGGGCTGGTCACTGACTGCAACAAATGCTAAAATTCCTTCTGATTAGTACATGTATCAGGATTGCGTTAATGTGTTTGTTTAGTTTGTTAGTATGCGTGTGTGTTTGGCATTAATAATGTATTTGTCTTTTAGTGACGCTTTTTATTAAAGCAGCGTCTTTTAGAACTTCAATGAATGTGCAATTCTCTCCCACACTCACACATCATTCCTCTCGCGAATCGAAATCGTGTGCGCTGACACCGAATTCTTTCAAAGAATGTCTAGCAAACGCCACATACTCAAATGAGGAGTCGCCTTGAATGTTCCGCATGCACGATTGCCGGAACATTTCACCTATTTCCAGTCGACTACATGACACCTCGTCTGATTTCTGTCCACTAATGATATAGCATTAAGCCCATTGTACAAATATTTAATTTTAATAAAATTAGCCTTTTTTACTGGGCAAATACATTTTTATTTGATTTGTAATAGGCTGAACAATTAGGTGAAATGTCATGTAGGCCAAATATCCTGACGCCTGCATTCTCGATGAAAAAGCCGAAAGTGGCTATAACGTCCTTATCTAGGCTTATTACGTAAATACCTTTTTTTTCCCGCATCATTCAACCCCCCCATTTTCGAACCATCTTTGAGCTCTGTAATTGCATTGCTTCATCCATTACGGATTAATGAAACTCCCTTCTTTTTTTAGGTTTCCAGACTCAGTTTCCAAGATTTCAGAATTGTCAATACTCGTTCCCTTTACCCACAATACCCAGTACTCTCCGCTCCTCCTTCGCTCCTCCTTCGCTCCTCTTTGCTCCCCTCTTTACCAATAAGAATCTCCCAAATGTCAAGGAAAATCCCATTCCCTCCATTATTAATCGGTTGGTTATATTTGCTTTTCATTTCTGGTGGATCTAAATATGACACTATTCGATAACTGCTCAATCCATTTGTGTATTCTGATAATGTCAAGAGACTCGCACGTGACTGTGATTAAGCACTATAATTGAAAGAGTCTTATTGAAGCTGTATCCTACTTGTTTTTCTATTGCAATTCCATTCGCACACCTTCTCCACTTCATTCTATACTAGCACTTTACTAAAGTACACTGATTATACTTTTACCGCTCATCCAAAATAGAGACAAGAAATCAGTGCTCATTCTCGAGATTGTTGGCCGGAAAATCAATTTATCCTCCAGACCCCCACCCCTCCTCCGTCTCTTTAGAAAATGTATCTTTGTGATTGTTGAAACAATTTCTATGTCAAGTTTGGTTCTTTTGATAGCCATTAAACTCCGGCCCTGAAATCCCACTTTTATTATACATGCTCTAATTCTACCCATTTTTAATACACACTCGCTGCGCCCAATCTTGATAAGACTAGTTTCTAGACTATCAATATATCTCTTAAATGCCAGTCCCAAATAAATGCGTTTCAAATTAATCGCCTTTGAAAATTTTGATGCTGAACAATCCCCGCACTGCTCCCTTAATCCCCCATTTAATGCCCCCCCCCCACAGGTACTCGTTCCTTGAAAATGGGATGGAGGCAAAAAACTGATTGTTTTCCAACAATGAGCTGAATAATCGTCATTTGGCATAAAATTACCCATTGTTTAGACATTCCCAATCCCCATATAAAATTTTTAAAAAAAAAAAGGACTGCTGTATTGTTATGTATTCCTTCTTTTTTTTTTTACGCAGATGTATTCCCTCTTTGCTTCTTTTCATACTCTCACTTTTAATCGTTTTGAAATCCCATTCCTTTCCACAAAAAAAAAATTAAAAGAATTAGCGGATATTTATTCGCCTAGATATTATCCTATTTCCATTAATCTAATTTCCTACATTCCTTAAATAATAGACCCTCTCATATCCCCCATCCCACTCCACCATTCGTCCTCTTTTTCCCCGCCCGGAATCTACATATTTCACTCCTATATTACTATTACCCCCAGAACTATCTCGCCTTACCTCACTGAACTCCTCCCATATATACTACCAATATAATAAATAAATAAAGAGTAAATGGATTTGTTAACTGACCCCAAATTTATTGTTTTAAATCTATAACATTTTTAGAGAGTTTTGTGTAATAAACCGCTGCCACCACCGCTATTTTCTCAAGCTGTTATATGAGTACTAGATATTTCTCTTTTTAATTAAAGAATTGCCATCCTTACTAATTCATAGATCGTATAACCCCCATCCCTCCCACACACAAAAGCCCATTAATCCCAAAAAGAATTATTAAGCCAATCAATACCCTACCTTTTCCTCTTATATTGGAAATTATAAAGACTTGTACATCTTTTTAGTTTATTTCATATACTTTTCATCCTATACCCCCAATACACAAAAAAAAAAAAACATTTCTCCTTATCCATACTCTTAGTAAATGCTAAAACACTCACATACACACTGTTTTTTAAACCATCATGCCTTTATTTGAAAAAAATTTTCATTAAATCTAAATCCCTGATCTGTATTAATCTCGTACTATCAGTTCAACTGCATTGTTAAATATTCCACTCTTGTATAAAAATACCCAATCACGCAGCTAATAACATCCACCCCGTCTTGGTTTTCTGGTTGTTTTTTTTTTTTTTTTTCTTGTGCAGAATTTACAACTTGATTTTCTGGTAAAAATAATACATCCATTACCCAGTATCTTTATTCAAACTTGAATGTATACTCGTACTTTAAAAAATCGCTATTTATCTCGTTTTTATAAAAGAAAATAAATGTAAACTTGTCTTCTTTTAAATGTAAAATCCCCTTTTTGTACATATCTCTATGATGTTAACAAAAAGCTGTTTTTTTTTTTTTTTTTGCCATTTAAAGTAGATTTAATCGGATTTATCATCCTAAAGATAAAAAAAAATTATGCAAGGTTTTCTTCCTGTTGAAAATTCGGGAAAAAATCAATCTAGATGTATTTGGGAGGGGGGGGGGGAAGAAAACGCTATTTAGGATATTCATTGTCCAGTAAAAATATTCAAGAGTTTACAAATAAAGTTTTATAAGCCACTTTTTTTTTTTTTAGTGCGTTCTTTCCTATAGTAAGGTTTTATTTAGAATGCTATATGTCTATTTCATAATTACTGAATCGAATCTTAATAGGGTTAGCAATACCCAAGCAAGTGGTTTCCTGACTCAAATGCTTTTTTATCCTTTAAAAAAAAAAAAAATATTAATCATCTTATTATTTCAAACCCGGACCTAAAATTTATTAAATATTATAATCTGCAAATTTTTTGATTTTGATTTTTAGAAAAATGAATCTCGCTATGGATTTTAATTGGAAATGAGTTTACTTTAATTTATATCAGTTTTTTTTTTTTTTGTAATGGGATAATTTACATAAAAGTTATTCTAAAAAAAAAAAAATTAAAAAAAAATCTACATGTTCTTAATTTAAAATCACAATATAAAATGCCTCAATCTTGAGAAAATTGACAAGAGACCTTTTTTTTTTTTATCATACAATCAGTATTATATTCCATAAAAAAAACTTTACGAAAATTAAATATTCACTCTTTTTTCGATAACGATAATAGAATAATAAAAAAATCCCATGAAATTAAAATAATAAAGTTTCAATGAGTTATTGTCATGTTGTAATTTTTATATTAAACAAATATGTGACGTTTCATGTAATTTTTCACAACCAAAACATACACTCTATTTTTTATAATGGAAAAAAGTATTTTTATACAATGTATATTGGGATTTTCGAGAATTTTTATCTGATAACAAATCTTAAAAATGGAAATTAACTCATTTCTCGGAATTGATGTGTACAGGGATGCGACTAAGGTGTACGAGTCACAGGACGGCTCTTGCGATATTAACTACCACAAATCACAGTTGCCGTTCAGATATGTATATATCATCCCAGCTTATAAAGTAAATTTTTGGAAAGCCCTGAAGATATATACATGATGACTGGTTTTAGAATAGGTGAATTTAAAGAAAAATACACAGTATGTGATGCTGATTATTTGAATTGGGAAATTAGTAGAGTTAAGAGGCCAAAATTTGCACTGAAGGAAAAAAACTCTTGAACTTTTAGCGTTCATTAGGCATTTTTTCAAGTATAAAAAAATGGATAATAATTTTGGATCATCAGCTCCCTTGATCCTTTCGACAATAAGCACTACTGCAAAAAATATAAGACAAGTTCTGTTTAAAAAATTATATCCATGCCCAGTGAAAAAGAGCGTTCAATTTGTCTCTTTCGATAATTTTCAGAAACAAAATTGATTTTTTATTGGCTATAGACTGTAAAGTTCTTTGTATAAACAGACCTTCTGGGGTTTTTTCCCGACTCAAAAATGTTTTATTCTGGAAAAAAATCATAGGTATTGCGTAATGAGGGAGATCTCAGTAATGCCTGACGGTAGATGCGCATTCACCAGCCCAGCTATTGAAGTATCAATACGCGATACTTACGTTTGCATCAAAATGGAAACCACGCATCTTAACTTGTAAAAAAATTAAAAAGATTACATGTTCATATATTATGCAAATTTTAACGAACGGTCTTTCGAGGTGGATAAAGGATACGTGGGTCTCGAAAAGAAATCGGCGATAGCTATACCTAGAAAAAGTAATCAACTAGCTGCCCAAAGAAAAATCCAAGTGCCCAAATAACCTCTACTCTACAAGAAAATTATCAGGGTACCACTATTATCATTGATGGGATATCTCAGGAATCAACAGATGCCTGAAAAAGAATAATTTTTGAGGATTTTTTCGGTATACTGGAAGGGTTGTTTAAAATAACCAGAGATATTTATAGAGGATCTCTCGAAAACATTCAAATAATCACTGAGATTTGTATACTTTTGACAAATTTTCATATATCCAAGTCCCCAATTAGAGCAAAAGATTTGAGGTTTTATTTTTTGAATATAATAAAGGAACAGAAATCTTTAAAAAAAGAAGCTATAGAAAACGAGAATAGCCAAGGAAAACAGAAAATCATCAATTAATCTCGGACACACTTTTGAAGAATCAGGAATATTTGGCGCTTTAAACTCTAAATCATCGTTTTTAAACGTTTATGGAAAAAGATGCTCACCTTCAGGCCATATTTATGCCTTTTCGGTGGTTTTTATTATATATAATCTTTTTACGATTTTTTATCCTAAAGATTCCATCATTAATGTATTAAAAAAGAAAATTAACTAATTTTTGTGTTATTTCCGAGTTATAAGATGAAAATTTCATCCAACAAAAAGGCTAAAATAGAATTAAAAAATGAATAATCATATTTTTTCGCGATAAAAAGAGTGATTTCGATTTTTTTTTTTTTTAAGAAACTCTCTTTCTACCCAAAGAACCCCCTTCTGTAGCTAATCAATCCTTTTTTATTTAAGTCAACTATTAAATATTATTTTTTTGAGTTTGATCTAAAAATGAATACATTCGAATAACCAAGAAATTTCCTTTTTGATGAATCAAATTTCAGACAATGATTAATCTTTTAAAAAAATCCGCCAGAGTGATCTATAAATTTATTTTCTAGCGAATCAAATTTTAATGGCAGCTTTATCATAAAATCCGCTTTCCTGGGCACATTTTCAGTTGACCAAAAGTTCAGATGAAAAATTAAGTTCATGCACTGTAAAAACTTGAAAAAAGATGCTCATATTTTTTTCATAATCTATTTAAATCCAAACATATGCCTTTTATATTATAGAAATATTCTTAGAATTATGATTATTAAAACATTTACCACAATAAAAGCATGTTCAGTAAGTATGGGTAACAGTATAAGAATATATTAAGCCAAGAAAAATATAAAAAATATGATTAGGTTACTTATATTCCATATAATATATTTATAATTCTCTTATAATATTTTTAAAAACATCCATTGATTAGAATAAACATTTGCGGATATTCTAAATTTTATTTTTAACCACAACAAAACGATTAAAAAAAGGTATTTTATTTTTTAAATTTTATGAAAAAAACGCGATGTGATTAACTATTTTTTATTTTAAATAGAACCATTTTTTATACTAAATATCAAATGAGAATAAAATTAGTTTAATCTCTAAATTTTTATACCTAAATTTTATAAAAATGCCTTTTTTATAAGTTATCGATATAAACTAATTAATTTTCAACTGGTTTCTAAGAATTTTAACGGTTTACAGAGTTTCTATTGCAAATTAATTATTGCAGTTATAGAATCAATAAATAGCCTTAATGAATATTTTTTCATTTTTTCAATCTCTTTATTCAATAAAACAAATTTACATGAGTTTACCGCCATTAAATTTTATAAATTTGTGTTTTAAATATGTCAAGGTATCATCTAATTGTAAATTAATAATGATTCGTGTAACGATAAAGTTTCCATTAATTTTAATTAATAAATCACTATATATAATAGAATAAAATCCCAATTAAATGATAGAATAAACAAAAAAATCTAAATTTTATCTCATTCATATCAATTCAAATTGTTTATTTAAAGGTAATAAAATGGATTCAATATCCTCATAAATTTAAAAAAAAAACTAAATTAAATTAAATTAAATTAGGTGGTTTCAATGTAATTAAAGGAGTATGATATATTCTTAAGTTCTAAATTGTAAATTGTAAAAAAAAATAAAATTACATAATATCTTTTTTATAATTATATATCCTCCATAGAATATTTTCTAAAACTATTTAGTCCATAATACATTGAGATTTTTATAAAAAAAAATTGGGAAAATTCCGAATTTAAATTTAAGCAATTGGGGATTCTAGACAATTTTCTCGCATCAAATATAAAACACAAAAATCTTTTCTATTAAAATTTTACCTTTAAACTATTTGAATTTGACTAAATATAAATTTATTTTTATCCATTAAAAACTCCATGTATCATAAACCTTGGCACAAATTTTCGTTATTTTTTGCTTTAGTAAATAATTTTTTATAAAAATTGCCGCTACTCCATAACCTCTTCAAAAAATCACTTCTGAAAATGAAATATTTAATCAGAATTTATAATATTAAGCGAGATACAGATAATAAACTTTTTAAAAGAAGGAGGGGATGGGTGTGGGAAATTATTGTATAAAGCGATGATTCATAAAAAAAAAATTGCGACTTCTTTTCGGAAAATATAATTCTTACTAAATATCTGTCTTGATAAATAAGCTTAAAATACTTCATACTCGCTTTATTTATTCGTAATACATTTAAAAATGCAAAATTATGAGCCATTTCCATCCAATTAATAAATAAAAACGTTTAATTTTTAATAATCTATGTTATATAAATATAGGTAACAATTTTCTTAATTTGGAGGCTAAAAGGAAATAAAGAATGTAATTTAATTACAATATTTTCATATCTAAATATTTAAATTCTTTTAAAAATACCCAATTACGTTGTTGAAATATTCTGATTTTTGGAAATCACCTAAATTTTCTAAACATTTTCAATAAAGTCTTTTTTTTTTATTAAGAGAAAACTACAAATAATTTTTTTTCATAGGTATTTTATATTTTTATCACTAAAAAAGTCGATAAAACACCCAGTAAATCTAAAAATAAACAGTATATAAATACTTTTATTTTTGACTATTTAATTATAAGAAAGTTTTTTTTATCTCCTTTTTTCAGGAAATATACATCAACAGGGTACAAGCTGTGCATATTTCATAATCTCATATTCAAATACATTACTGAATTCTTAAAAAAACCGCCTCCGCTATTTACACTATTTATTTTTTATTTTTAAAAAAACAAAAATAGTATAATTTTAAAACCTCTTCTCTCAAAGTATCGTTATAAAGCCGTTTCTATCTCTTTCATATTTATCTAAAAAAAAAAAACAATAAACATACACGAACACGTTAACAAGAAAAAATAAATTCTAGTATCTATAAAAATAGCTCTTAATTTTCCGTCTCCAAAAAATATACACTTAACTCAAAATACTTCCATTTTTAATAAAAATGATAAATCCTCATTTGTGATATTAATTGTAAAAATTCTAAATTTTTGGTAAATATACAATAAAATACCCTATTGAAGTTTTGGGAGGAGTTTTTTCTTTCTAAAAATTAAGATACTTGCTAAAAATATCTAAATATTAATTATTTTCCAAGATCTTTAATAATTTCTTTAGATTTCATAATTCTTTGTTCTTTTATTCCACCCTCTATGCTGTAGTAAAACACTTAAAAAAAATTGAAATCATAAAATCTAGATATATGAGCTGTTTCTATACACTTTTTTAATTTTAAACCGCAAAAGACTAGTTTGTGTAATTACAAAGCCCTGAATCAATTTACTAAAAGTTATTTAGGAAAATATAGAGTTTTAAATTATTGATTTCGATTTAAAATGAGCACATACTTGATTTTATATATACAACATTATTTATTACTAAAATCAACCTATGTTTAAATTTAAAAGCAAACAAAATTTTAAATCAGTAAAATATTTCTAAATTCTGTTTGATATATTACTAAATAAACTGTTTTTTTTCCACCGAAATAGCCTCACAACCCCCTCAGCTACAAACTATCTTTAATTATTAAAGATTTCATCAGCCCGTACTGTTTTATTTATTTTCTTTTCAGAGATCAACCTTTAAAATTTTAAAAATTCATAAAATTCCGAAAAATTAGTTTTCATAGTCTTAATATTAAATAAAATTTAACTCATAACAGTATCAGCAAAAATTTCTTTACTAGTCTCTCTCCTCCGCCCTAAAAAAGATACTATAATTATCGAGTAAATAATTCTTTACTACTTCCAGAATAAAATTTTTTACTATGAAACTTTAGCGTAGTATTCCATTAGTAAATACTTACTATTTAAAAAAATATAAAAAAATGTTATTTAAAATATCTAAAAATTAATCTCATATAATCTCCTCCACATTTATAAGGTTTTCGTATGTATTAAGTCAAAAAATCTACATTTTATAGTGATATTAGTTCATTGATTCACACAAGATCTTATTAACTGAAATTTCCGTAGATAAATATTCCATATGCATATTTTTTCTGAAAATAAACATAATTTTTATTGATTTATACGCCCTTTTGCATAGACGTATAATTATGGCAATTATTCAAAATGAAAAATAGATGAATAGATACTCTATTAATCTATACATCTATACATATATCATCATTTAAATAAAAAGATTCATTGCTTTATAATCACTATCTAGTTTTAACCACATTATTTTACTCGCTCTAATGAGGAAATATAATTTTTCTTTTATTTTATTTTTCCTGAAAGTATAAAAAAATGTCCTTACGCTAATTTTGAAATGAATGAAACGTCGGTCCAATTTTCAGGGCCGAAAACGATTTACTTCCTTTATAAGCACTCTTCTTTTCTAAATAAAAAAAGGTATCGTCTTTGTAATGTAAAAATAATTTACTATCACTAACTTTAACAGGTACTTATTTTCAATTAATTGGGGTTTTACTGAATTTACAAACCTATAAAGAAATATTATTTTCAAAAAAAAGAATCGCCAATAATTTTATTGTTATATTTTTGAAAAGAAATTTTGATTAAAATATTTGTGAATACATGTCTGATTTGGAAACTGGTCGTTATATTGATATATTTGAGCAATTTAAAATAATTTAATTCTTTTTGATTTGTTATATATATCTATATATATCTATATTTTTTTCTTTTTCAAGTGAATTTATTTATAATATTCATATATTAGAAGAACTAAAATAAAAATAAAAGGAAAAGAAAAGATAATTAATAAATTTCATCCCACTCCCATCTGTCGTTCTAACGGCTCCGTAACCACTGGGCATTGGTTCAAGGTTATCTATCTATTAATGAGAAAATTTAGTTAAAAATAATAGTTCTTGATTTAAAATAACAGAGTTAAATATTAAAAAGGGTTTAATATATGTATAAGTAAATATTAATAATAATAGCCAATTAATTTCAGAAAAAAGGATTTTTTGTTTATTTGTATCAACAAATCCCTATAATTCCTTTGACTTTTAGACAAAGGAGTTTTTTTTTTTTTTGAAAAATAATTTTTTTAAAAGTTATTCTAAATTTTATTTTTTTGAATTTTAAAAATTATTTGTAAAAAAAGAACTAAAAAAAAAATTCATTTTATTAATTTAATGGGAAACAAAATTTGTAAATTCTATTATCTTGATAAAAATAATTTCAATCAATTGGATTATAATATATGTTTTTCTTACAAATTAATTTTGTAAGAAGCCTAAAAAATATAATATTATAAGGCCTTCCACATTATATTCAATTAACAAAAAAAAAGAATTTATGCAAAAAAGTTATAAAAATTAAGAGTTTAAATTCCGCAATCCCCATTGAATACCATCTAAAAAATTATGAAATAAAATATGTATTTTCATTTTCAATCAATTACTTAAAATCAAATTTTAATACTTTTAGAAATCTGTTCCGAATTTCGGAAGATATGTATGAGGGGTATTAAGCTTAAATATTTCAGACAATCTTGGATCCGGTTAGTTAAAAAAGTGATTATGATACATATTATCCCAAGTTTTAGTGAAAAAATTTCAGAAAGCAGTGGAGATTCATAATCTATAGCATGATTTAATATAAAATAATTCGAAGAAATTCTTCATTTTCTCCATATCTCCCTTCATATATCTTAAATAAAAAGGATTATGAAACATAATTTTATCCCAAAGGTTATAATCCTTATACTCCTCACAAGTATAAGAGATTGCTTTAAATTTGAAAAAATTAACACGGGATTTCTATGCCTCTGCTTCATTAATATGCACTATGATAAAATCTAATGATGATACAATAAGAAAATATCTATTAAAAAACACTATATTTCCAATGAAAAAGGATGTTTTATTATTTTATTCAATAGCACTGAGAAAAAACTCCGATCTTGATTTGATGGATGACTGTGCTTCCATCATTTTATCAGATCCTCTGATTCTTTTGTAGATTAAAAATAAAATTCGGCGAAAAATTATAGAAATTGTATAAATATGATTTTTGCAGTGTATACTGATGGTTTTAGTGCATTATTAAGTCTTTTTTTTGAAGTTAATATTCATTATATGAACTTCTGCAGAAAAATGGAGGGTTTATATCAAAAAAATTTGAAGAAAAATAGCGACTAATTCAAAATTAATGACCCAGAGAGTTATCTGATTGTTCTATTACGGTTGATAAATGTTATTTAGGTATAGGAAAAAAAATTATAAATGCCCTACATAAACACCTAAATAATTTGAGATGATTTTTTTTAGGATAAAAAATCTCTGCAAATAGCAAATTAATCTCAAGTTATTATTCTGGACTCAGTATCAAATAATAACTTAGCCCAAAATACTAATTATCCTCGAGAAGGGATTATCATGAAATATTTTTTTGGAATAAATAAAGTTTTTTTGAAGATAAATTTAGGAATTTATAATGTATCCCTTGAAAGTATTGAAATACTGTTTGAAATATGCACTTATTTG
>LSSL01001668.1:17684-30433 GCA_001953115.1 Smittium mucronatum
TTTTTTTTGAAGTTAATATTCATTATATGAACTTCTGCAGAAAAATGGAGGGTTTATATCAAAAAAATTTGAAGAAAAATAGCGACTAATTCAAAATTAATGACCCAGAGAGTTATCTGATTGTTCTATTACGGTTGATAAATGTTATTTAGGTATAGGAAAAAAAATTATAAATGCCCTACATAAACACCTAAATAATTTGAGATGATTTTTTTTAGGATAAAAAATCTCTGCAAATAGCAAATTAATCTCAAGTTATTATTCTGGACTCAGTATCAAATAATAACTTAGCCCAAAATACTAATTATCCTCGAGAAGGGATTATCATGAAATATTTTTTTGGAATAAATAAAGTTTTTTTGAAGATAAATTTAGGAATTTATAATGTATACCTTGAAAGTATTGAAATACTGTTTGAAATATGCACTTATTTGCCAATTTAAATTTCTTAAAATCTCCATAAAAATGAGATGATTTCAAAATTTATCACTTTTTTAGAAAAAATGAGCAAAAATAAAAGAGAAAAAATAAAGAAGAAAAAGGGTGAGTTAAAGAAAAGAAAAAAATCAAAAGATATCTAAAATTATTATAAGAAAATCAAATGATATTATAAATTCCAATTTCATCTATTTTAATAGCTCTTTAATAAACACTCGTGGAAAAATATATGGCTCTTCGAACACTCACTATAGCGATAATCAATTTTTTTGTATATTTTATATTGTAGCTTTTATTTATAAATAAAAAAAAATAAAATAAAAAAAATATTTTATTGAGTAAAAAAAACGTATCCGACTAATAAAAAAATTGAGTTTATTAGAAATTTTGACTAAATTTTTTTGATATAAAAGCAAGTTTTTATAAAAAAAAAAATTGCTAACGTTTTTTCTTATTAAATTTATCTCTCAAAATTATTTTCGTTTAATAAGACTTGTACCGGAAGAGCTTATCCTAAACTTTAATTTTGGTGTAAGTTAAATTTGATTTTTTTTTCTTTATTTTGACAAATCATAATATAAAATAATACTTTTATCTATGAACTTGTGATCGGATTAAAAAATGTCTTTTTTTTTCAATCTGAAAATTTCATGAACTATATTTCTAATATTAAAAATTAATTAGCTTATTCGATTAACATAAAAAAGCTTAAACCTAAATCCAATCCAAATTCTTTTATATAGAACCAAAGAATAAAAAAAATGGCATTAAATAGAAAATAAATTACGTTTGTACCAATATTAATCTGAAAGAACTTAATGTGATAATAAAAGACCCAGAATCAGTTGAATTTATGAAATTATTACTGCTAGTAAATAACATATGAAACTTTTATTAAATAGTTATAATATACTTGAAATACAGTTTTAAGATAATTTAATTTATGGTAATCCCATATTTTATTTTATTAATTTATGAATTAAAAATATGCAAATATATTTTTAACAGGGCTATATTCGATTTTTTAAGTTAATAAATGTGCTTATATATGATATATACATAATTTATGCTTGATAAATAACCTATTTTCTGCAATAAAATATATGAGATAACTTGGTTTTGACACTTATTGGAGTTTTTATTAAAGTATAAATATTTTTAAGCTGTAAAATTGTTATTTTCTAAATTTAATTTACATTTTAAAACATTGATGTGTTTATTATGATTTTAATTTTTAAAACTTCATATAATCCCATAGTTTAAATTAAACCGAAATATGTTAGAATATAATTAATAAAATTTTATCTATTGAAAAATTTCATTAGTCTCACAATATAAATTTTAATTATAAATTTTCATATTTGGTTATACTAGAAAGTTTATTTCTCAAAAAAATGAAATCATTCAAAAAAATATCTTATTTTTTTTTGAATAAGTATATATTATTGTAATCATTAATTTAAAATAAAAATAAAAATAAAAAAAGGATTTCCCCACTATTTAAGCTCACCTTCAATGTTTTTATGGGTAAAATTTCTAATATTAAGTGTATATTGAACTCTTAATTTAAAAAAAAATGATTACATTTAAAAATAAATTAAAATTTTGGATTTGTCTATTACGTATTATATTTTTAAAATATAATATAATATTATAATTTAGTTCTAAATTCCAATAAAATTAAAAAAACTTAAGTTTCATTACTTTCAAATTTGAACAAGAATAGTTTACCAAATTTTTATAATAAAATGGTTATAAATCCGTTTTCATTTAAATTTTAACTTTCTAAATATTTTTATAGAATAATTTATTTGGCTTATGAGATTAGTTTTGGAGGTTGGGGATTTGTTTTTTTTTTTGGGAACTTAGAACCAAATTATCCATAAAATTGTAAAAATACAAAACTCCCTGAATTTTCAAGTATATTATCACATAAAATTGACACCATTTAATATATGGATGAGTATAATGAGTTGATATAAAATAAGAGAATCTTTGGGCGAATTTCGGCTAAAATACTAGGAGAAATGCAAAAGATTAAATCGGGAATTAGGGGCATTATATTATAATAAAAACCAATAAAAATATTTTTACATTGGCTGAGCCGTATATTCAAGTATATAAACCGAGTTTTCAAACTAAAAAAATTACATTTCCTAATTTTAATAAATTTTCAAACGTTAAAAATAGGTTTTTATAAAAATAAGACCCATTTGACCAAATTTAAATTAACAGTCCAATAAAAGACTTAAAAAATAATGCCAACTTATAAGGAGATCTACTTCTTAATTGAATATAGAATTTTAAAATGTTTAGTTTTATTCTTACATTGAATTTTTTTAGGTAAAAAATAAAGTTTTTCCTTTACGCGATTTCGATAAATTAATATTTCACCTATTTAAAAATGATTTAGATAAATAAAAAATACGTGGTTTGAAAGTATATAATGTACTCATGGTTCTTTCAATCAAAAAAAAACAATCATCTATTAAGAAAATTATTCACGATAATTTTTTTTGGAAATTTTATCTCCTTATAGATTGGTATATCCAGTAAATTATCTATTATATCTGCAAAAAAAACTCATATCAAACTTTGTATCCCCAATAAAGCTTATCAACACTAGAAGCTTCACATTACCATTTCAGGACTTATAATTTATGTACATATCCAATTTATCTTGAATATAATAATATTATTTTTCAGTTTTTAGATATTCTCGATTTTAGACTTTTTAGTCACCCAAATCACTAGAACTTCGATTATATAATTTTCTTAATTGGAGCAACCGTAGCACTATTCCCTTTTCTTTTATATTTAGTAGTATCTATTAATGTTAAAAATTTGCCTTGATGAAGGTATCAATCCAAAAAACATAAAACATCTCTAAATTCTCCGAAGATTGACTCGACTGTTTAGCTGGATGACCGAAATTTTGAGACAGAAAAATTTTGCGAAAATTACCAAAATATTCTTATTTATTGTATAATTTGGTAGTATGTATGATACCTCATTCATTATTCGAACAAATTAATTGTATTTTTGATACTTATATAAAAACATTGTAAATTTTATCCATATTGGCTTTTAATTTCGTTAAATATAATTATAATAAACATTTGATTCGAAATAGCAGTACATTTTACATATATGTATTTTTTGGTGTTCATATTTCCCAGTTTTAATAACCATAGGTTTAAATTTTTATATTCATATTTTCAAGATTTTACCTAAATAATTAAGCTCTAGTTAAAAACTTTGGTTTAAAGGAACAAAGTTCAATAGTTAAGTGTAATGTTATTTTATTTATCGACTATAAAGAATAAAAATATATATAGAGAATAGTAATAATAATTATCAATTTTTATATGGGTAGTTTTCCGACAAAAAAAACTCTCTTCATATCGTATTTTTTTTTGACCTTTCATTACCTTTTATTACCTTTTCTTTTCATTTTATCTTTTTCCATTTTTTTCTGTAAGAACTTACTTCGTAAGCGGTGTAATATTGTTTTTCATATATATTTACTCCATAACTGAGATTTACCCGAACCTATAAGTAATTTAGTTTCACATAAATATTTAAATCAACTGCCTTGTTTGGTTTTTAGATAATATCAATTATATTTACAAATATGTTTTAAGCCAACATGATGAGAGAATCATTTAGAATTATATACCTAAAATTTCACATAATAGTGAATATCGATCAAAAGTGCGATTGATTACTCAAATTTTGTAAAATCCGAATTAAAAAACTTATACATTCCATCATGGCTAATTTTTTTAACATATCAATCCTTTCTCATAATCTAAAATATTAATAGATTTTTATAATAATTATTTTATAAACACAAACCCATGTGCCTAAACCACCCCTTTCAGTTAATTTCAACATAATTATTACTCTGGCTGTTTTAAACTTTATATAGATAATACAGCACTTTATAATGGATAATTATGTAAAAACACATCTCTAAAACACAATTCAATTTATTATTTTACGATCTTGTATCCTTACTTCTACAATGTTTTTTAATTTTAACAAGAGGATATAATTAATCAATATATTATAAAATCGTATTAAATTAGGCATAAAATTTTTGCTCAAGTAAATTTGGATCTAGTTTTGTTTTTAAACACCAAAAATCGATTTATGCACCAAAAAAAGTATAAAATAAATCAATTTTGGCACATTTTTGGTAAACTTTAAATCAGATAGATTAAAATTATTTTTTTAACAAATGTAAAAGTGAAGCAAGAATATTAAAATTAAAATATTTTATTTTTCTTTAGTTTCAAAACGTGACCCTTTAACCATATGAAAGTGTATATAATGACTTTTTTATGTATAATTTTGAAATAAAATCGAAAAATCTTTACTGTTTCAACAATATAGATAATTAATTTATGTTTAATATGATACAAATTAGCTTTTGATGCATTTAAACTATATTAAAATCAAGTTTTTTTTTGGATTTTTTCAATAAATCTATCCTAATTATGATAATCAAAACGCATCCAATTTTTCAGGCATAACTTCACTTGATCAATGGTGAATTTTATCTTTTTTTATAACTAATCATCCAAATTTATTTATTTGTACAAACTCGTAATTTTTAAATAATTTTTTTAGGTTAAAAATTAAAAACTTGAAAACCCATCTCAAAGCCTTAAATTTTAGGCACAAATCCGTTTTTTTTTTTGAAAACTTTAAAAATTAACACATTAATGCAAATTTAATAATTCATCTAAAAAAACTGAAAAAAATAAGGTTGAATAAATAATCTCTGGAAAATTTGATTTTTGCCTAACTGAGTCAAAGTTTATATACAATTTTTTTTTTGATTTAATTATTATAATAGTTAAATAAAAACATCGGTATCTTGTAGGGTAGTATTTCAGTATAAGAATAATCAACTAATATCATGGAAACTTAATATCTGATAACACTCTATCTACACTTTTTTTGTGTTTAATGATTTATTAAGATATCGATTTTTAAGTGAAGCTATGATATATTTATGATATTTTAGAACAAATCTATTGCACAAAAAATTAATATTATGAATAATTATTAAAGTAAAAAAACCAAACTTTTGATACAGGTAGAGCTTTAAGTAACATGATTTTTTTAAATAAAGTTAGGCGGGTTCAAAAAAAGCTAATTATCTATTTATACTAATTTAAATTATAGAGATAAATAAATACTTTATCAAAAAAAAATTGGAAAAAAAATGAATCCTCAACTTCAAAAAAAATCACAATATCAAAAAATATACAACTTACATAGCAACAGAAACAAATTAACACCCTCAACTATAAAACCCAATTAAAATTATCCAAACAACCTTTTTGTATCAAATATCTCATTCTATATTGCTTTCCCACAATTATCATATGTCTATGATAACTCAAAACTCTAAACTGAAACAACTACTCCATTTTCCTCAACTTAATGAATTTCTTTACCACCTTAACTGTCTTGAATAAAGAAAAAACAATAATTGGATACACATTCTCAAGTTTACCAACTGAAACATCTATTATAACTTTGAAAACCCCAAAACCCATTTTAACCTCATCAACTACATCAAATACTAAAATTGAGAAGGCTATAGAACCTGAAATAAATATATTATCAAACAAAATCTAATGTTGAAACAGTTTTTACAACCAAAAAAACTGTTAAAGTTTCAAAATCATCAAAAAATAATAAAAATTCTTTATATATTACAAATATTACAACTTTAACTACTGCAACAACTTCAGCATCTTCAAAAATTTCAGCCACATAAACCGCCTCAAAAATCTCGAACACTTCAACTACCTCAACACAATTAAATTTTTTACTTAATTCATCCATTTCATTAAAAAGAGTCAAAAAAATCAATATCTTTCATATTTCAACATATTTAAATTCCTATTTGACCATTATAGTATATTTTTTAGCTCAAACTACCTTTTTAATATATTTAAAATAAAATTTCTTTTCTTAACTTATTTTTTTAGAATAATTTCTATATTTTATGTTTTTTATAAAAAAATTTCGACTTTATGTACATTTTTTTAAATGAGAATTAGATTTTTTTTTAATATTTTGTATTGATAATAAAATAATAATAATAATAAGCAAGAAAAACTTAACAATTCGTCTAAAATTAAATTTATTACCATTTTCTTCGGCCTCCCAATCGCTTTTATTTGAGATAAAAATTTGAATTAATTACATCCGTTCTTTTTATTCCAATAAGATATTCATAAAAATGAATAAATTTTTTCATCTTTAATTTTTCTCATGTAAGATATGGATCTTTCCATATAGAAATGTTTAACTTAATACGTAAGAGTATATTATCATATATAAATCTCATTAATGAATCGTAAATAAAAAATTTAAAAGAATCAATTATTATAAATATTCATTTGTTTCTATATTATTTAAATCCTTTATATGAGATTTTTATTTCATAGTTTCCCTCTTATTATTTGATGAGATGAAAATGAAGCTTTCTTATTTAAAATCTGTGATCAAATTACATTTTACTTTATTGAGCTCGTAGATATTTTGGTTCTCGTAATATCTGATCATTGATTATAAGACATCGAGAAAATCGATGTTATCAGAAAATTTGTATCTTAAGAAACTCTGCTCAAAATTTCTGGTTAATTTTTCAAATGAATTGTAATCGATGGATCAAAAATATAAGATAACTCAAAAAAATTAGTTCTTTTCAAAATGGGTTTTATTTATTTTTTTAAAAAAATCAGACATGAATCTGAAGTTGAACCATGTTGGTATAATTATTATTTTGAAATCTAAAACATGTTTCCTTTGGAATCTATCTTCACCCTGAAAATATCTTGAAATACATATTCTTCTATAAAGTCTTTACTTTTTCTTAATATATCCTTTATATATATCAAAAAAATGAAATAAGCGGCTTGTCCTGATAATTTATATAGGAAATTTTTTTAGTGCCTATTTTATCTGAGGTGCTGAATCTGCGAACAAATTATCCAAAGTATTATATAACCGAAATTTCCTGATTTCTTTAGCAATTTTTATAAACTCCGTATGTAGTACTCACTATATTCTCTGCATACTAGACATATTGAATATAACAGAATTCCTTGTATATTTCTATTGGCCCCAATATTATTACATGATAACCCTATCTTTCTCCCTTAGCAAACGTGAATGTCTAAACGACATGTTGGTAAATGATGAAATTTTTAAGAATATTTTTTTAGATGAAACTAAAAAATAATATTTAAAATGATCAAAGAATGAACTGCAACAAAATAGCAATTTTTAGGGTTCTAAAACTATAAAAAACTGTTCTTAAAAAACTTTTTGTTTAGAATTTTCCATCTTTTATCCTTTTATCATTTTATCCTTTTATTTCTAACGGAATATATTGATTAGATGTCGATATATATATTTTCAGATTTAAAATTTTTGAAATTTTAAAATAAAAGTAAACATCCATGAAGTATTTCAGATTTTTTTTTATTCTGACATTGAATAATTCGAGCTGATCATAGTTTGGTTTTGAGTATTAACATTTATTTTAGGTTTCATAATAATTTCCTATATTAAATCCCCATCTGGTGTATTTACTTTTTTGTTTACACAATAATAATCTGTGGTTTTGTATAATTTAATTTTTTTTTTGAGAAATTGACTCTCATATTTTGAAACCCGCATTCGCAGTTTTTTTCATTTTTTTCGATCGTTTTTTACTTGATTTTTGATATTATTATAAAAAATAGAGCAGCTGCTTAGTGGAAGATTTTAATATAGAATAATGACCTGACAATTAAACAAAAATTATGCATTTATACCCATAAAAGGCTAAAAAAGCATTATCAAACAGCGATTTTTTTATTTTATTGTAAAAAGTATCAATATTTTCGAAAAAAAATTATCATACTCTATCGTTGGAATCAGTAATAGTTCTTAATTATAGCGATCCTAGCAAATAATTAAATATAAAAAAACAGGATATTTCAAACCGAAAACACAAAAAAAAGTGGGATTCATATTATTTTGTAATTATTTTTCAGTTTTTATGAGTCAATAATTCTAATTCTGTAGATTTCCCAAAAATTATTCAGTTTATTAAAATTAACTTTACATTTACATCTAAATTTTCAGTTTTTCAAATGATTTTTATGATTTTTATTTTCTAACCATTTATTTAAAATTTTGATTAAAAATTTAATAATTCGTACCATATTAGAGATTTTATCGTAATTTTGCACCCATCTATAAAAACACCAATTAAAAAAACAGATCCCTGCATACATTTTAAAACACACAAACTCGTTGGATATATATCTGTTATTTATCGAAATTGATTATTTTTGAAATTTAGATTTTTTGTTCAGTAATTAAATAACATGTTTATAAATATATCATTAATAGATTAATACATTTTGTAATAAGAAATAAATATACTAATTGGGAAATAAATTGGTTTTTTAGAAATATTTCAGGGATTACTTATAATTTGCCATAATTATTCAATAACCACTCATATTAAATATTAGTTTTTTAAGGGATTTTTTGGCTCGATGCGTTAAATAAAAAATAGCATGTATTTTCGATAATTGGTTTTATTCAAATTTAAACAAAATATTATTTAATCAATCATTATTTTTTGATTTTAATTTAAATTAGAACTTAGCTTTCAATCTGTGATATTCTTATGAAGAGGGTATTTTATAGTGTAAAATGTTCAGAGGAAATTTAAAAAAATTGTTGTAAAAAATTAATTTGCGCTAAAATTCATTAAAATTTTTAATTAGGATATTAGAAAAATGAAAATCAATTTTTTTTTGTACAATAGAAATGAATAATTTTAATTTTAAAAATTTATTGGATGAATATAATAAACCAATCATCCAGTAAAAGTGATATGCAACAAAATTCCCTCCTCATTAAGATTAGATAATATACATATTTTTATGTAGCCAATTGACTAAGCTATGGTGCCGTCAAAAAATTTTGGTTTGAATTTAAATCTAACATTTTCAGGACCAAATTTTTTCCTAGCTAATTTTTCAATATCACAATTTCTAAAATATAGCCTTTTTGTTTCTCAAATAATGTAAGAAATCATCAATATAATTAATCATTGTCCAAAGAATGAAGAAATTTTTTATGTTTGGCCTGAAAAATTACACTGCTTCGTGTTTGTTTTCTGATTAAAAAATTTGTACTTAAATTTTGAAAAATGCTGTTTTTAATGGTAATAAATTGTGCAATTTTTCTGTGCGCCTATCCTTGGGGGAAAATTCATCAGAAAAAACCTATAATTATGCTGAATACAATGAAAAATGGTGAGTTTAGATTATATACCCAACTATATATCTGCTCATTAATTTTTTCTCTAAACTAAGTCTTCATTTTCAAAAAAATTATAAATAAAGATAACAAAAAATCATCCAATATACATGCTTCAAAAAACTTCCTTTGCAAAAAATATAAAAATTAATCAGATTTTTAATTATATAAAATTAAAAATAATCGAGGTATTACCTAAATATCTCAAAAAACATCATTCAATAATTTTAGACTATTAACCAATTATAGATAGTTTTTTTTTATAATTTATTCTTATTTTTCTAAAAATTAAAGCCATTTTTATATCCCAGAAACCAAAAAGATTGATTTAACATCTAAAATAAATTAATGTGTTTTAAAATCGGCGATCAATATAATTATGAAATCAAAAAATAATAATTCTAGTATCAATGTAAAAATCCTTCTAAAATCTTTAAATCATAATAATCTTGTGGTTTTCTTGTTTCTAATGATTATTAATGTATATAAATATATATTATATCACGGAATTTTATTGTAAAATTATAATTATTATAAGAGTTTTTAGGGAATACTAACAGGGTTTAAAATTTTAGTTATAGCTTTTAAAAAAACCTATAGCGAAATATGTTTGATATAATTTAAGTTTGAATAAAACTTGAAATTTTCAAATTAAAATAATAAAGCCATAATGGAATTGAATTTATTTAAAATAAAAAAAAATAGAATACAGTGATTCGCTAAAAAAAATTCATTTTTTTATTTTTTATTTTATAATTATTCTAAAAAATATCGCATTTAAAGTATCATTGTGAAGTTTTGCACACCAAAGAAATACTATAGTTATATCGTATTTTCTATTCATACCAAAACATTGGTATATTTCGTTTACTATAGCATAGAAGTAAATAAAATCCAAAATCATCTTAGCATATCTTTTATTTATAAAGTAAATTCCCGGATTATGAAGCTATGGTTTAATTTTTATGAATTATTTTTAAGGTTATTAATGAAAAAATAGTAGTTTTTTATAAATTTGTTAAAATATGTATAATCATTTACAATATATATTATTAAAATATTGGCAATTAAACATTATTACTCGTTAAAGGAGCAGGAAATATGTTCAAATTATATCGAAACGAAAAAATTAATTTAAACTGTTTGTCTCGCTTCGATATTAAACCTTCATTTTTTGTAACACACGGTCTAAAGTGCATCTAAAAACATTTTTTCAAATTCAAAATCATTTAACATTAAACACAGAAGATTCGGTTGCTCTATCTATAAAATTTTCTAAAAATGTTAAAATTCCATCGGTTATTTGAGCAACATATTTTAATATTATCAAATAAATTAAATAATATCTGAGCTTTAATATATAAAAAAATAAAAACATACAGATAAAATGTATTATAAAAATTCTATTTAAAATGGTAAAAGCGTGTCTTAATGTGGCTCGATTTCCTTCAAATTGTAAAGCCGAAAACCAAAATATCTTTTATAAAATTTTACCTTTTTTTATCCCAAAAAGAAAAAGAAAATTTTAAACGATAATCAGCTTGAAATTTAAAACCATATAGATTAGCTAGATTAAAGAATTTTAACCCTAAAATCAATTATGTTTTAAAAAAAAATTAAATGAATTTTTTTTAATGAAAGTGATACTTACATCATTTGAGAATGATAAATCTCGATTTAAAACATTCTGAGGATTAAGGTAAAAAAATATATATGTCAGTTGATTTCATTATTTTTTGTCTTTTATACCAAAAAAAAATCTTGAGTTTTTATCAAAAATCGAAATTAATTTATTTGCTTTTAAGCCATATTAGCATTAGATCGATTTATATCTGAATAAGTTAATTTTTGAAGGTTCATAACACCAAATAATGAAAATTAAATATATATGTCATAAAGCTTATGGAAATGAATCGGAATCAGTAATATCTGGTTTCAAAGATCGCATTATTCTTCCTGACACCTTTTTGAAGTTACATAATTTCTACTACTTAAATCGTAAGTTATCGCAAAAATCTCTTGAGCGACTTTATTTATTTTTCTATTTTCGTTGTAATTGTTGAAATCCCCCTCCATTTTTATTCTAAAAAATTCTAGCTCTTTCAGTCTTATCAAATCTTAAAATCCAGCATCTCCAATCCTTAATAGAGATTTTGATATGTGTATATTATTTAAGTCAAAAATATCTATGAAGGTCCCATATTATTTAAGAACCCCATTATGTGTCTTGAATCGATTTTAAAACACTTTTAAGCCTTCAAAAAAGCTTTATATTATTATTCTTTCATTATATTCCACTATATTTATCAAAGTAGTAATTTTGGACGTGTAGAAGCTGTGTTTTTATGAGAGATAAAAGGTTTTCGATTCTATGAGATCCTGTAAAATTGAAAAAAAATTATTTTTTCGGTAATCTCAACCTTAAAATTTTTTTCCAATCCTACACAGAACTTATAGTAATGATGTGCCATTCGTTATGATCTCCAAATCTGTCCTCGATTCTAATATCATTAGAAGATTTTTTCAAAAAATCATTATATACGCTCTCCATTCCCTGTGTTACTGAAATTTCATGAATTGAACCATCTAAAACAGGAATAATAAATGCAAAGCTACCGTCCAATATCACTAAATTTTAACTCTTAACGCAATATATATATATATTTTTCACGATTAGAACAAATTTTCATCTTGAAACAGTCATGATGGTTTATTTATAAATAAAACTGACCATTCAAAGATTAAGGGTACATCTGTGTTATTTAAAAGAGTTTCTACTGTGACAGCCTAGCTATCTTTTTAATTAAGCAAAGGTAGTGTTTGATTAATGGCTCACAGACAACTTCAGCAGCAAAATTTACTATTTTAAATGCGGATGGTCTAAATGTTTTAAATTTCCCACCTAACTTATCATAATTTAAGTAATGTCGCGAATATGTCATCAAAATTAGCAATTTATC
>LSSL01001670.1:4722-16372 GCA_001953115.1 Smittium mucronatum
TAAGGAGTTTTGATCTAAAAAAAGGTAAATTGCAGCCAATAATATTGGATATTGCTAACACGGAATTATTCCCTTACCCCTTTTGTAAATAAACAGATATTTCCAATGCTTTTGAACAAATTTTCTATAAAAAAAAATTACTAGATGTCATCAGAAAAAATAGATCCTCTCTACATTTTCTTGGCCAATAAAAAGAAGATCTCACATCTATTCACAAATATATTACATCTTGAATGCAACTGATTCTTTTTCAGGCGAGAAGTCACGTTTTGAATACAAGTAGCCAATAGATAACTAATATTTTTAAAATTCCTATACAATCGAGGGATTATTTGGGATATTATTAGGTAAACGAGACAATTGTTTTCAATGCTTTCATTAGAAGATTGATATAATATAGATTATTGGTTCAATATATCTACAAATAGTACATAATTAGAACCTGACTTTATTCTTATAAGTCCTATTATCACGATCGAATATTGTTAGCATTTAATATAAAAAGCGTAGATTCTTTGATGAAGCGGACACTTTACTTTATTCTTTTTTTTATATCCTTTTACGGGTTTATTAAATAAATAAAACGGCTTTCTGATCTTCGTAACAGACCAATATAAATGAGTTTATATTCTACTTTTGAGAATTTTGTCAATGTATTGAATAAAATATACCATGACAAACTGCCAATAAAAGCAATGAAAACTAGTGTCGTGTAAACCAAATAATCCCAATAAAAGAAAATAAAAAATAGAATTAAGTCAACTGTATCCTTCATCAAAGATTCTCCCAATTATATACTTTTTTCGTTAAGCTATGGAACTTTATTGGCTGATAATACGGGAAATTGAACATAGTGAAGCCATATTTTCAGTTGAATTCTCTGGGATATAATTACTCCAAGATAAGATTCTATTCAAGTTAACTGAGAGAAGATTTGCTTCTATTTATTACAATTCAAATATCAAAAAATAAAATTAGTCCCCTCTGGACATTTAACTTTACAATCTATTTATTTTTTAACTATTGCGAAATTCCAAGTGCGCAACCGCTAGTTAGATCATAGAACATAAAAAATTTCCGAATTTTGAATATTCTCATGATATTTTTTCCCACAATTTCTAAAAAAACGATTTTAATTGAGATATCCTAAGGTTTATAAAAAATTTCGAAAGTTGGAAACCCCGTAAAACTAAAATATACTAATATTTTTTACAAAAATTGGTACCCAGAACATCCTAACTTCGGAGTTGACTTTTTTTTTTTCACTACCTATGCTATAATGTTTATTCCAATTCTAAAACCATTAAAATTTTTTGGAAATACGTTTTATCTTATTTTCATTCTGAGTTTGATTACAAGTGCATTTTTTGCATAACGAAACTTCTATATAAAATAAATGGATCAACTCCATGCACTCTTTATTTAAAATTCTAAAAAATTAAAAAGTACCTACTTAAATGAATTCAGACCGCTCAGAATATTTGTTTTGATTGATTGTATCTATAAATCAAAATCTGATTAAGCTTTTCCCAATCTCTAAATAAATTGCTAGCTGATAAAAGAGAATAAAAAGCTACTTTTGTTAGAATATAAAATGTGTTCAAGAATGACGAATGACTAAAATTACATGTTTAGATTTTTAATAAGTGGGTGAATGAACATTATATTATATACGATTTTAAATATTAATGAATTTCAATAGTTCTTTTTAGATATAATAAATTTTATGATTATATATTATCAATTGATTTTAAAGATATATAAGGATATTCGTTCTCTAATTAATACTGACATAAAAAACTGGGATTCTTTTTTTTGGGGTTAATACAATCACTGGATGAATTAAGAAATTCAAATGAGCATATTATTACGAAATTCTGATGATGATAATTAATACACATTAACAGATTTGGTATAGATGCTATTTTTTGGAGCAATTTATGAAATAAAATTATATTATTATTCCATGATTTTAATAAAAAAACATTTTAAGAATGAAAAATTATGAAAAAATCAGGTATTCTGATAATATAGTTATTTTTTCGGATTTAAAATTAGACTAACAGTATGGAAATATTTAAAAATGCCCTATGTGCGCTCGGATTTTATTGATGTATAAAGGAAACATATTCAACTCCAAAAAATCACAATAACCCGCATATACAAGTTTTCTTGCTTTTTTGTGTCTATTTTTAGTAAAAAAAAGCTGAGAAAAACTATATAAGTTATACATTTCAATATTTCTCAAAAAAAATCATCTCTGATATGTAGATATAATCAAAAACAGCTATAAAAATTGGAATTTAGGGAAAGAAAAAACTTTGATTGTACTAATAAAAAACTGTAAAATCCAAGTTATAACTATATATCTATTAGGATATTTCACCAAATTTTATTATTTTTCACATTAAATTTTAAAATAATAAAAAGAGGGATTATTCGATATTTTAGTTTGAAAATAAATTTATATAGAAAGAAATATACACAGTTTGATTTTTGATTTTTATAAGACTTATTAAACTTGTAAAATATAAAATTATGTAAAAAAAATAAATATCGGTGATAATAACGGAAATAACTGAGCAATTGAATCGAGAAATACAAAAATGACATTAAAAAACAAGAAAACATTTAAAGATTCCATAAATAATTAATTGAAACCTAAATAAGAGATGTTCTGAAAATAATTTTAGATAAAAGAAGGAAAATAATTTTAAAAAATAACTCAAAAAAATAAATCTGGAAAATTATATATTCGAAAATATATAAAACTATAGATGAGATCAAATACATTTGTTACTCAAACAAAAAATTTGGATTGTATATAAATAATACTTATAGATATTATTTATAGCTCCTCAGTAATAAATATTGTGAAATATAAGGTCATTAAAGATGTTTTTGATACAATATATTATAAAAATATTAGTTCTAATCCAAAATATTAAACTCGAAAAATCAAATAAATAAATAGAATGAAATTTAAAAAATCCTATTATATATTTTAATAAGATCTATTTTTTTACAGGCGATGATTTGGGCTAAGCTAGTAAACAGTGTTAATGACAGCTGGAAATAATAATAAAGCTAAATAGCTTATTTTTATGGGGTTTTAATATATTAAGTTTTTATAAGGAAGCGAAAAAATTTTACATTCATTAATTAAAATAGAAAAAAGAAAGCTTTAATTTGAAGCTTATAAAAAGTATTGAAATTAAAAAAAAATATGAGCTTATATTTTCTCTGAAATTAAATGTATAAATTGATATTTTCAAAACTAGTATTAATAATAAGGGATAGAAAATCAATAGTCAAAAAAAAAAAGGTATATCATTTGGATAAACACTAATTATTATACCATTTTTTTATTATTAGAGATCTGCATCTATTAATAAAATTAAAAGGATAAGATATTTTTTAATTACAAAATTTAATTTTATAACAAAGTGATAAAAAAGAAATAAAAAACTTTTTTGGGGCCGAAATATAATAGAAAATCAGTTAATTTTCATAAAATTCGTATATGAGGCATCTTAAATTAGAAATTTGTTTTTTTATTCCATAATAGAAATTCGAATATTAAATACAATTAGAATTTTAAACTTCTAAAAATCAATTTCAATATAGTAATTTATTATTTTAATTTTGATTCCCAACAATCTTAATAAAAATAGTAAATAAAAAATTGGATATTGATAAAAAAAAATCATAATTCAGATAAAAATATGGATATAAATTAGATTTTATTGTTATATTAATTAGATACCAAAATTTTATATTTTTCGTATAGTTTGTTTTCTTAATTTAAAGTAAATTTTTTTAAAGATCTTTTTAAATAATTAATGATTTATAAACCTTTTAATTTACTTGATTTATCTATGGGATGTTAAAATAATTTGCTAAAGAATAGATCAAGCTTTAATTTTTTTCGGTAATTTTTATAATTTTAACCAAATTATTAAAATACATTTAATAATTTTATTTACATAAGAGACATGGCTAAATAAAAGATACTTTTGAAAACCTGCTTATAAATCCAAAATTAATCGTTGATATATCATTAAATTAAAAAAACATAAAAAAAACTAATACATTTTTTTGATTTTATTTAATGAGATTATCATACCTCTAAACGGATTTTTTTAACATTGGAAATCTTGTAAATAATCTTTTTTCTCTATAAGAATATCTATGCCTTTTTTAAATAAGTAAATTAAATAAAAAATTACCCGTCTAAAGCAAATTTGAAATTTAAATTAACTATTGAAAAATACAATGGATATTTAACATTATTTTTTTCATTCAACAAAATGTTATTTTTTTTGACAATATGGAGTTATTTATCATTATAATGTTTGAAATTGAAAAATATATTAAAAATATGTACTTCAAGGCACCCCTTATACCTTATTATAGATAAAAAATTACGAAAGAGATTGTGGTTTTTTTATTTACTTTTAATTATATTTCAAAGCTTTTTTAATATAAAAAGATGAATCTAAAATATATATTTGAAGATATTTTCCATAATAATTCAGTAATTAGCTTTAATTTAAATGAGCAAACATTAAAAAACAGACAACCTATTTTTACCATTATAGTTAAGCTTATACTATTTATATTTTTAAATAAGTGGTTTGTTTAATTGATGGATATAATTAACTTTTATATTTTTTAAAATTAACAATTATAAATTTATAAAAATATAATTTAAAAAAATTATTCGATAATGAAAAATTCAAAAAAAATAGGAAGTGATGAAATTAAAATGTACGTTAGAAATTATGGTGATAATATTAATTATTGTTGTAGTATAGTTAATATCTAAATATTCTGAATTAGTAATATAAATATTATATGTGTAAAAATTTATGTTTCTAATAAATTTTTATAATTTTTAATATTATTAAAGGATTTACGACTCATTGATATCTTTTATTTAGCTCAAAATATTACAAATTTTGGAGACTAAAGCCGCTAATATAAATATTAGAAAATTTTCCTCAACATTTTATATTTAGATATAATCACCGATGTTTAAATTTTAATCTAATTAGATTTAATTAAAAAAAATTTAAGCGCTATTAAAACACCGGGTATTTTTTTGGGATATTAAGCTTTGAAACTGAGTAGTATGTAGAAATTCACTACAAGATTTTAGGCGTTTATAAATTTCACAAATTTAATAGTCTTATAATAGTTATTTTAGTCATAGTTAAAAATTTGGACGAATAATTGCATAATTTTTTTAAAAAATAATTATTATAGATGAATTTTCTTTTTAAAAGAAATGTTTTTTGAACTAAATTTTTAAGTAAAAGAAAATTATTTCTAGGTCTATTAATTTTTAGATACTAGGCTACATCTGCAGTTATTTGAAAAAAACATGCATTATTCATAATAAATTTTTATACTATAAATATTTTCTTTATAAGCATTCTATTTAATAAATTTTATAGCAATGAAATTTCTTTCTGAAAAATAGCTAACAAAAAATTGTTTTTTGAATATGAGCACCCGCTTATAAAATTTTTTTTGTAAGAAATCATATCATATTTTATGGGTTTAGTTTTAATTTTATTCCATTCATTATGAATTGTTTATGCTTGTGTTTTGAAATATTCATTTAGTTCATTAAAATTTATTCAATTAATAAATAAATTATATCATGGAAATTATATCTATCATTTTGCAAATCCAATTTTTTTATAAAAAAGATTATAGGCGATTATATTTTATTTATTTCCGCTACAATTATGCATAAATTATTTTATCATCGGGGCCTAGGAGTATTAGGTTTGATAAATTAATATAGAAAATTTAGCCAGCATAGTAAAAAAAAAAATTCATTTTTAAACTTGTTCAAATATAAAGTCGGAATATAGCAATTTTGGAATTTTCGCCATCGAATAAGCCAGAAATATAGCTAATATAAAACTATACGTATATATTTTTTCACAAATGGAACTTCAATAAAATCGTATTATGGAATGCTTAGTTCTTATAAAAAAATTACTGTCCAATAAAAAAGTCTTTAAAATAACTAAATTTCTTATTTAAATTCAATGAAATTGCTCTTTTCAATATTATACTTTGTATTGTTTTGATGGCTAACAATTCGAATTGTAATTTAATTAGGGTTTATGTTTTTTGATATTAAATCAATAAATTTACAAAAAAATTAAATTTTATCTTGTTTTTTCCACCTATTTTCCAATATTGATAATTTTTTCATTTAGATTTTGACTTTTTTTATCAATCTGTAGCTTATTTGGTTGATTAGGAGCTTTACTTAGAATTATATACCCAATGCATCTTACTTTTAATTTAAAATAGTGCTTTTTAAATATTAAATTGGTGATTATATCAATTTTTATATATTAACTGCTTCTGATTACTATATTTAAGCTTCTAATAACCATTTGTTCTTTCTTTAATAGCACCGAACATTATCTTTTTTTTATTTCAATGCTGGTGATCACAAATTTGATACTAAATATCTGATTCGAAATTTATAAGTTTATTCTGATAAAAAACAGGGCGTATTATTTATTAGGTCATTTTTTTGAATTATTATTTTGTATAAAGTTATTAATTAGTCGGGTTATGCTCCGGAGATTATTTGAAGCTAAAAAAAATATTCATAATCTGTTGTGAATTGAAGTTTAAGAGTTTCTAATATAAATAATTAACGTTCACATATTCCTAATTAGTTTGGTAATGGATATATTAATTTTTTAAAATAAAACATGGAACTCAAGTTTTTGCATTGGAAACTCCGATACATATTATTTACTTTTTTGAGGATAAGAGGTGATATAACTCTCACCTTATAGAAACTACCTATCTCTAAAATCAAATTTTTGGATATAATAAATCAATTTTTTACAATTATTTCAAATGACTGTGTATATTAGTTTTGAAAAATTGATTGTTTATTATTTGGTCTATTACAATTATTTTTTTTGAGTACCAGAGGTCTTAATATTAAAGATTATTCTGGATGATCTGACTGTATATAATTTTTTTATCCTAACAAATATTGAAAATCGGATTTTATGCAGACCTTTTAGAAAATTTTAAATACCGAAATGGATTAATAAGTTTATGTATTCTTATTTATATAGCCATAAAAAGGGGTATAACAAATATTTTAATCGCAGATGAAATGTTATCCAAGCCAATGATTTCAAATATTTGACTAATATAATCATTAAATTAAATATTTTAGTAGTTAACGTTCTAAGGGGTTTTTTATATGACAGCTGTCGTTTTTTTAAGGGAACGGAGGTGTGAAAAAGTTTAATAAGAAAAACTCATGATGTGTAAAAATATATCAGATGTTTAAATATTGTAAAGGTGGTTATAATTAATCAAAAAATAACCTCAATGTTTTGGTAAATTGCAAAGTATTATGCAAAGTGGTTGGAGTTAGGAATAGTAATTCTAGAGAAAAATTCTCAAACTTTAGATTAAATCATGGTGATAGAAATAACTCCTACTATTAAGAGAGTTTGACTCAGAGAGAAGGATTTAGTAAAAGAAAAGCTTCCCATTGAAGGCAGAGATGAGGTACTTGGATAATATTCTCTGGTCAAGAAGGTGGCAGCTGGACAAGTTTCAGTAGGGCTGTCTTGTAAAGTATTCATAGTTAGTGTGGTGGTGGGTGTTAACGAATAATTTACACTCCGTCTACAATCAAAATACCCAAAAACGAGTTTACCTATCTGAGAAAATATTGATTCACATTTAACACATCTAGAAGACACAATAATAACACTCCCATATATTCTCTTTATTCCGGGTAGAGATAAAACTTCTATATTGCGCCCATCTATAATTATATTGTCAATTGTGCTGAGTTTTGGAAATGCATCATTTTGAATCCCTAATATATTATCATTATTGCTTAAAATTAATGTTGATCCAATAATTTCAAGTGAAGGCATAAAGATCGAATCTAGATTGCCATTTTGACTAAATGTAAGAGAGTAATACAATCTATTAAGGCTCTCTAATGAAAGTTCCTGGAATGAATTTTCATAGAAATTCAACTGCCCTCCAACATTTATCATTTTTGAAGCTGTGAGTTTGGAAACGTTCCCAAAAAAAGCATTACCGATGACTGTTGAAAGGTTAGGGAGTTGAACGTCGGGGAATGATGGGTTATCGTGAAAATATAATGTTCCCACACATGCGGCCAATTTATTGAAGCTGATGTGTTCAAGGAGGGGATTGAATTCAATAGCTATGTTTTGAGAATTCACTAGATTATCTATTTCCAAAGATGATATCAGATTGGAGGATATTTTAAAGTTTGAAACTTGTGACAATGAGGTCAAGTCCAACTCAACAAGATTTAAATTTGATGATGCAGTGAAGTTCTTAACAGTTGATAAAGATTTAGCACTAAATTCAGTGAGCGCTTTATTGTTTTGCACAAATAAGTTTCCTGATATATAACTCAGTCCATCCAGTTTTAACGACGTTAGATACACGTTTTCTTTTATGAATACATCACCATCTATTTGCTCTAGGTTGGTTAATTCAATTTCATTTAGGGCTGAATCAGATATTAAGACATCGCCTAATATTCTTGTGCAGTCAGAAACAGAGTCTACATCTTCCTGACTTTTAATATTAAGGCCATTATTGCATTGTCCTGTAATAGATATAATTAAAGGCCTTTTTAGTATTATTTTTAAAATAAAGCGGTTGTGAAAAAATTGAATATTTATACTTACCAGAAACAAAAGCGAGATAAAAGATGATTATAGTGGATCTCAAACTAACCATTACACTGATTTTTATGAGCTGCTAAAAAGACAAAAATGAAATATCAAATGAAGAAACTAATCCAGAGTCGTTTACATGGGTATTTATTTATAAAATAATATCCAGGTTCAACATCAATAAAATCTTGTGGTGTATAATAATTTCGTTTTTTGTAATAGATGTGATATTTAAATAAGATAAATAGATTCATTAATATATGAGCTTTAGTAATCATTATGTCAATATTTTTTTTATTAGAATACATTAATATCAATGAAATCTATGGTTTGCAACATCCAGCAGGCTATTCAGATTTATTGTTACACGGATTTCCCAATAGAAGATCTTAATTTTTTCATTTCTTGCTCTATACTATGAAAAAATATTAACCAATAGATTGAGTTTACAGCAACAAATACCACCATAATGAAGCGAATATACAGCCATATTATATTTTGACTGGGATACAACCAATAATTCGTGCATATCACTCAATTTTGTGTTTCAAGGTATTAATAAACATTCTTCTACTCTTTGTGATATTAGTTTATATATTCTAGAGACGGAATTTGATAATTACATGGCCTCTCTTCTTTCTAAATATTTTTAATAACAAAGATTGAGCATTTACAACATAATTTAGCCATTTAATTTTAATTTATATTTCGAGAGACGAAATATTCAAAAGCATCAAGAAACTCTTTTAAGCAGTCACCACACCGTTAAGTAGTTCTCAAAATTCCGAGCAACTCAAATAAGCGGTTTTGAATCTTTTAAAAGTTAGGATTCTTATGAGAATTTTTAATTGGGCATTGCGCGATAAATTATTTTTTTTGGGGTTGAAAAATTTCCACCTCCATGATTACTCAATCCAGAAATAAATATTAGCAAATTAAATCTCAAATTACAATAATTCAGTGAATTACTATCCTTACGTAGTTCACTGTGAAATACAATATTTTATACAAAATAAGTACTTATATCAAGTGTAGCGAATTTCAATTTAGAATTATATAATCTTCAATCGTAAGAAAATCAAATTTAAATTAAATATACAAAATTTTTATTGTTAATTATTATTCACAAAGGGGAATCGGATTAAGAAATTAGGATAACAAATTATTATGCTAATTTGAATCGGTTTATATAAGAAATGATTCAGTTGAAACTAGCTTTTTTGTTCACCATTATAATTTCATTGGCCCAGGCTCTTTGTGCATACCTATATCTAGGTATTGGTAATAGCAATATTAAAACTGCACTTTTTTTGCTAATTATTCTACACCTTGGGTTTTTCATAGTATATAATACTATAACTTTGATATTGGTATTATGTGTTGGATTCAAGCTAGAAGATATTTCGAAGATGGGAAAGATGACTAAAGTGACTTTTGTATTCAGTCTATTTAGTTTGGGAAGCTCCATATTCATCATAGCTAAGAAGTAAAAAAGCAATAAAAAAATGATAATTACATAATGGCTAAATCAGATCACATTTATTAAAAAAAAACTACCATTAGGTTTTTTTCCATATTTTCTAAGCTTCATATAGTTATCATTGCTATTTTTTTTGACATTTTATTCAACCTCAAACAATTTTACAATATCAGTTCTTCTTATCAATATACTTTAAACAATAATAAAAATTAACCACTATTAATATGTTTTAGTTGTTTAGTATTAGTTGGTAATAGTTCTTAGGAAGAACCACTCATCAACAGTGTGAAGCACCTTTTTTGATGGTTATGACAACAGTAATTTGCCTTGATCCGAGATCAAATAATCACTTTAGAATATTTCTCAATCTACACCAAGTTGTTTTGCTGGATATAAACTTTTTTTTGATATTTTATTAGTTTATTGAAACCAAATATTCATACGAAATGGTTGTTAAAACAAAAGAAAATATTTCTTATAGAATGTAAACTTTTTTTTAAAACATTAGAAATCTGAAAACATCGCTAAATTCATAGTGGTTTTAAATTCAACACCACAATATATACTATTAAACGTAAAGGTGAGCCTTTTCTGGTTTTGAATGACTCATTCATACCTTGGGAAAGTCAGGTGGAAAGGGAAAACAAATAGAAATTTATATTGACATCGGGTCATCGAAAATAAAAACCAATAGCACTAGTTACTTAAATAGTCATAAAGGATCTGTAAATATTAACGCATTGTTTCTTTGGGATTTTTATGTAATTTTCGTCTATAAATGGATTTGCGTATATTTAAAAACAGATTTTAAAAATGAGTCCAAATCTATTCGTCAGAAAATATAGCAATAGTAGTTAATAAAAATCGTTCAAATAGAAGACCCATTATGGATATTTCAAACAATTCTCAAATTTCATATCATCTATTTATTTGTAAGATATCTGATCTTTTTCATCATAGAGATGAGATTTTGATCATCTTTATATTCCCGATAAAAATTTTACATCTTTTTATTTATTATTATTGAGCATATTTCAAAGCTTTTTCTCTTTTTTTTCCCATATCCCAAATTAAAATATTGAACCCATGATGTGAATAATATGTAAAAACAATTCACCAATAAAATAAAAGAATTGTTATTTTGTGAAAGTTCTTTTACAAAAAATAATACGGTTTTGGCTAATTATGAGGGTTTCATTTGATTGATATTATAAATAAGATCTTATATTCTGAACTATATTATAACAAAAAGATTCTTCGACAACAAATTAACTTTTTATTTCTTTATAAATTAAATCCGGATTTAAAAATAAAAAATTCAAAATTTTCAAATTAATAAGCGCTTTAATGTGGCTATGAAATTTTAATTTTAATGGCGATTTTTTTTCTATATTAAAGCAAACAATGATTAACTATTCAATTTTTAGCATACTATTGT
>LSSL01001674.1:0-19143 GCA_001953115.1 Smittium mucronatum
ATGAAATTTGAGAATAAAATATAAAAAAATAAATAGAGATCAAATCAACATTAGTATAATAAAAAATACATGAAAATTAAATCCACATAAAAGATATTTACTATTAAAAAATATTAGAAACATCTTTCGAATTAGAATGACTTATTAAATGATACCAATATATAAAAAGTTACAGAATTTTCAAAGAGCTAGAATGAAAAATGAAATATATCTTTGCAAAATTTCCAAAATTTAAGAGTCTAAGCTACTTTTTATAAGATCCCTCTATGTGTGGATTCTAAAAATTGTTCGCTAATGCTACATTTAAATCTCAATTAAACCAAAAGAATAATATATTAAATTACCAAAAGAAAAATTAATTAAACAAAACGGAGCTTAAACTATAACTTTAGATAAAAATAAATTCAAATCCGGAAATTGGATTTTATTTTCCATATATACTCGACTTTAAAAATAAGCCAAAATATATAAAAAGATGATTAAGATAATTAAGATTTATACTATGAAATTTCGCTTCCATAGGAACGGGTAAATTTTTTTTATTTAATGATTGGGGGTTAGAGTCATGTATTTTATATATCGCTTTATATCAATTTCAATCTTTATTTAAAAGCACATTAAGGTTCTAAATATATAAATCTCCAGAAATGAAATTTTATAAAAAAATTATTCTCGACTAATTTTCGGTACATTTTTTTTTCTAATCTGTAAAATTTGGATTGATTTATGCTGAAGATAGAGAATTATTGGTTTAATAAATAATTTTGAATAAAAAGCTGCATTTTTCAACGTTTATAAATATATTTTTAATTTTTTAGGTTGCGAATACTACAGATAGAAATGTTATGTTATCATAAGCATCTTTGGTATTTTTAAAATAGAAAAACTTTTTTACATTTTGATTGAATATACATATTTACTTTTATATAATGCAAAGCACTTTTGAATAAAAGTAAAAGAATAAAAGAATAGTTTATGTCTGTATTAATTTTAGGCATATATTTTCTTGCTAAAGTCATATTGTAGTGCCATATATCACTTCATTGTGACAAGATTTACACATAAAAGATTCTTATAACTCTAGTTAATAAAACATGTTCCAATAACATCACTTATAATTTTTTATCAAATAGGCCGAATAATTTCTAGTATAGTTATTATAAGACTTAATTTAGCACTAAAATGCTATTCATAATATTATAAATAGATTCCCTTTTAAAAAATAAATAAAGTGTTATTCATTAATAGCTTTAAAATAAATGATATTAACCCAGATAACAAGCTAAAATCAAATCTCATGACACCAAAAGATCACCCAAAGTTTCATCAAGCTACCAATACGTTACGTTTAGTGTTAATCACAACCATATATCAATCGATTTAATGTAGAGCCGTTTTGAATATTTAATTAACAACTCATTTACGGGTAACAGGTCGGAGGATTATTTGGATTATGTTTTATGTAGATTGGTTTTGAGATCAAAGACTTATTCAACTAAATCTTAGCCCTTTGACGCCGAGGGGGCCATTTATACCCTTTTTGATTGAAGAAAAGTCGATTTGGAAATATTAGCTAAGTAGCGAATATGGCGAAACTTTAAATCGGCGAAAATGTTGGTGATTAATGATGGCACAATCAACCCTATTAGTCGTCAAAGAGTTGGAAGAGACATCTGGAATATCTATTTTTGTTTTGTATCACGGAATTTTATCTATGGAATATCTGAGTATTGTAAATAACTACAGCATTTTTTATTGCCTTATTTACATGGTGGGCGCCGTTATTGGTCCAATTGGTAAATATTATCCTCGAATTGCAGTGGCCGGAGAAATACCACTTTTTACTTTTTTTTGGTTTCTGCCGCAGATTATCCTGTCAATATCCATTGCACTCAAATCATCATCGTTATAGCAATGTCAATATCCATTGCACTCAAATCATCATCGTTATAGCAATGTCAATATCCATTGCACTCAAATCATCATCATTATAGCAATGTCAATATCGAATTCGTCAAACAGTAAATGAAAAGTAAACAAACCCAACCAATGGTTAAACAAGTATTGTTTCTTTGATTTCTTTGTCACCGCAAATTAATTTACACTAATCTACTGCAGTGGATTTTGTGGTATTAGTAAACAAAAATATGTTCTATATTGAATACAGGGTTTTATAATCTACTATGTCATTTTTTTTATTACATTTTAGAAAGTTAAATAAAAACCATATCGCATAAGTATCCAGCTCTCATACAAAGATATAAAATGGGCCAACTCATTAGGATTGAAGTTGAAAATTTCAAATCCTATAAGGGTCATCAAGTTATAGGTCCTTTCGGCCCCTTTACTGCTGTTATAGGCCCAAATGGCTCGGGTAAGTTTGTTTTTTCTTTTTATTTAAACTGAATGCTATTCTTTTACCCTTCCCTAACTCGACTAACAATAGCCTATTATTATTTTTATCCATCATTTTTTTAGGCAAAAGTAATCTTATGGATGCAATTAGCTTCGTTTTAGGCGTCAAAAACTCTCACCTACGCTCAGTACAATTAAAAGAGTTGCTGTATCATTCTCCTCACACCATGGGCTCCAAGGAGATAATAAAAAAAGCCTCGGTCACTATAGTTTTACAGGTGGAAGATGATGAATTCCATTTTAAAAGAAGGTAAGTTGGCATTTTAATACTAGATAACCTATTTTTATTTGAGGAATAAATTTTTCTTTTTGTTTTTTTCTTATGGTTTCTCCCACTTTATTGCTTCTATTATTTAAAACCTCTAACTTTTCTTTTATTATTATAACTTCCTTTAGCATAACAATAACAGGAGGAAGTGAGTATTATGTAAACAATGATCAAGTTGACTACCAAGAATACAAAAACCAACTCGAAAAGTTTAATATTATTACCAGAGCTAAAAATTTTCTGGTTTTCCAAGGTGATGTGGAAGCTATCGCCTCTCAATCACCAAGGGATCTTACTGAGTTGATTGAGGTTATGTCTGGGTATGTCTTATTTATTACTATGTGATTGAAAAGGAATTCAACTAATTTTATAGGATTAAATTAACAAACTGATATCTCCTACACTTTTAGATCTATCGAATACCTTAAAGAATATGAAACTTTGAAAAAAGAAGAAAAAAATGCCGCTGAGCTCTCTAACTCTTCTTTCAACAAAAAAAGAGCTATAGCTAATGAGCTTAAATCGGTTTTAAAACAAAAATCCGAACTTGAAAACTATGAGAAGAAAAAATCCGAACTTTCAAAGCTCAATGTTGAATATATGCTGTGGAAGCTCCTTCAACAAGACTCTAAAATCGAAAAAGATCAGCTGGAAATCGAATCAATGGCCTCCCAAGTCACCAGTCTATTATCTGATTCCAATAAGTTGGGTTTAGAAGTAGAATCTCAGAGAAGAGTTCAAGCTAAATCGTTCAAAGAACTATCCAAAGCAGATAAAAGTGTCAAAATTCTTGAAAAGCAACTCGAAGAAAACGTATTATTTCACTTGTATATTATTATTTTTTGTATTTTAATATTTAATGTTCATTTTTTTTCATTAGCAACCAACATTGATAGCTTATAAAGGCAAAAGTGAAATTATCGCTAAGAAAGTTTCTTCCTTAATTTCAAACATTGAAACTTTAAATTCTGACTCAAAAAGACAAAAAAGTATTACTCAGACCATGGAGAGAGAACTCGAAAGAGTTAAATCTGCTAAAAACAGAGCAAAAGGTAGAAATTCTTACTTTCACATAGTATAAAATACTTTTTAATACTATATAACCCTATCTTATAAAGGATATCAAAATTTAAATTGAACAATTTTGTTTTGCAATTTCATCGAAAAAGCTTATGATTTTTATTCTTCTATTCATTTTAGAATCTTCGGAATCTAGTCTTGGCAAAGGAAATTTTAAAAGCCAATCAGATGAATCTGAAGCTATATCTGAATATTACAAATTGGAATCTCAATTGAATTCTGAGAGCCAAAAGGAGTCTGAGTCACTTAATCAAATATCTCTAAAAATTTCTACTTTGGAAATGAAGATCGCCAAAGCTATCAAAAAAAAGGAAGATCTAGATAAGCAAAACTCCGAAAAAGAAGAAAAAAAGAGAATATATGAAACACAATTGATAGAGAATAGCACCTCATGGAATGAGCTGACAGCCAATAGAGACAAGATCACAGCAGATATTTCAAAAACTAAAAAAAGCCACGAGAAGGTCAGAGCTAATGAATTGGAGTTAAATGAAAAGCTTAAAATTATTCTTCAGCAAATATCTCAGACAAAAGCAATAGAAAATGAATCTAAAAAAGAGCGCAAAGATGCTGAAGTTCTTGCAGCTTTGAAAAGATTATTCAAAAACGTTTATGGCCGAGTTTCAGAGCTTTGTAAACCCACACAAAGAAAGTATGAACTTGCAGCAATGATTACTTTTGGAAAGTTTGCTGAAGCGATTGTAGTAGACTCGCAATCTACTGCTATCGAATGTATAAGATATCTAAGAGAACAAAGAGCAGGAAAAGCTACATTTTTGCCTCTAGACTCCTTGTCTACAAACACTGTTAGTGATTCTTTGCGTAGGGCCCACCCTAATTCTAGACTTGTCATAGATGTTTTAGAATACGACTCAAAATACAGTAAAGCAATTTCCTTCGTATGTGGCTCGAATATAGTTTGTGACACTTTGGAAGTTGCCCGTGAATTGTGCTATACCAGAAATTTGTCCGTCAAAGCAATTACGCTAGATGGTTCTGTAATCCATAAGAGTGGTAATATTACAGGTGGTACATTTTCTAGCTCTGGTTCATTGAAAACTAGCTTGGATAAATGGGAGAGAGGAAATATTAATTCTTTGATCAAAACTAGAGATGAGTTGACTATTTCTTTAGATAAACTAACCAAAGGAAGAAATTTCTCTCATCTTATTGAAAATCTTGAAATTCAGTTGTCTGATGTGGAAACTCAATGTTTGATTTCTAATGATAACCTAGTTAGAACAAAAAGATGGTTGGAATCATACTCTTTGGAAGTTAATAGTTTAAATAGACAGATAGATGTTGTCACCGAAGAATTAGAAGCGTATTATTCTGAAAAAAGATTCCTTGAAAAAGAATTAAGAATCACAACCGATAAGTACAATAAAGCGTCGGAACCAATTTTCAGAAAGTTTTGCAATAAGTACAACTTTTCGTCTATCGAAGAATTTAATTCCATTATGGAAACCAAAAAAAAAAATTCCAGTCAGCAATTGGAATTTAGCAATCTCATCTCCAAATTGGAGAATCAATTATTGTTTGAAAAGGAACAACTTGATATTATTCAAAATGATCTCAGTCGTAAAAAGGAGCTTCTTGATCAAGTAAATGCCGATCTTATCTCAACTAAAACTGAAATAAAAATGCTTGAATCCACTCTAAACTCACAAATCAAAGAGCTTTCTAAGCTTCGAAAAGAATACAACAACTTGCAAGAAGCTTACAGCTTCGAAACTTCCAAGTTGAACATAATTAGAAGCCAATTTTCTGATGCGACTTCGTCGATGGATGTTATAAACAAGTCTAAATCAGCTAAGGAGACTGATTTGGTTAAATCATTTGACAAAAAACTTGCTGTGTTACGTAAATGCCGCTTAGAAAACATCAACATTCCTCTAACTTCGGGATCTCTTAATTCAATTCCTATATCTTTGGCATCAATTTCCACAATGACTGAAAACGTTGGAAATTCAGATTTATTCAACAACCCAGTGCATAACATCAAGCCAGACTACACTAGTTTACCTCAGTCAGTAAAAGCTAAATTAAACTCGAAAACGATATCTGATGAATTTTCAGCAGATTCTCAGGAAATCGTTTCTTTAGACACTGATTATAGTTCTAGAATAGCCTCTATTAATCTTGAACTGAGCTCGATGGCACCCATATCTCTTGCTCGAGAAAAGCTTAATTCCCTCCAGAAAAGACTTGAGGACTCTGACAAAGAATTTTCGAATCTCAGAAATGTAGCTAAGGATGTGCATAGTCGCTTTTCTTCCGTAAAAAAAAATCGATACGAATTGTTTACTAGAATGTATAACCACATTAGCCAATCTATTGATAAGTTTTATAAAATTCTTACTAAGTCGAGCATATTTCCCATTGGTGGTACTGCATATTTAAACCTGGAAAACACTGAGGAACCGTATTTGGGTGGTGTAAAGTATCATGCCATGCCTCCTCTAAAGCGGTTTAGAGACATGGAGCTTCTTAGTGGGGGAGAAAAAACGGTAGCAGCATTAGCACTACTTTTTGCATTACAATCATATTTGCCATCGCCTTTCTTCGTTCTTGACGAAGTGGATGCTGCGCTAGATTTAGCCAATGTTGTTCAGCTGGCTAATTATTTGCGACTTCGATCATCGCAGTCGCAAATTCTGGATAACAAAGATAATATAGAATCTGAGATTCAAAAAAGGTCTAGAAAATCAGAGAGTAAAAAGACTGATCCATCTAACTTTCAATTTATCGTTATATCATTAAAGCAACCATTATACGAACGTGCTGGTACATTGGTAGGGATATATAAGGACCAAGAGAATAACAGCTCAAGAACTCTAACCCTTGATCTCAATCGTTATCCAGACTAAACATCTTATAAAATCGGCTTACTATTTATTTTTTTAATGTGTTAAACAATTGTTTTTTCTTATCTTCTTTACTAATACACTTATTATATGTTGCAACCATTTATGGAAATATCCCAATACCGTTTTTTGGTTGTTTCTGTTTATTAAAACATTTCAGACATTGGTGATTTCTACCTAGTATTGTTTAAAGGTAAAATAATTGACAAGTGTTTTTTGATCGTTTTTGGTTATTTGGTCTTGATTATATATGGAGGTATTGAGAGCTCATTAAGAATCGTTATTTTTTAATTCTGAGATATACTAGGAGAAAAAATAGGTATTTATTGCATATCCTGTAATAAGCACGATGATAATTAGCTATATATCAAATCTAGGAAATGACAGATACTAAGTAATAATTTCATATGAATTCTAGTATTTCTATAATAATTATAAACGAAATAGCAAATAATTACATTCCTTTATGTAAATTCATTCGAAGATCAGAACTTGCATATTTTTTTTTGAATTATAGTCTTTTTTTTAAGTTTCAAAAAATCAACTATTTACACCTTTTTTAATGCAATTTCGAAAAAAGTGCGGCCAAATTGTCCTTTTTTTTTCATCACGGGATTTTATTGTACCAAATTGTCCAAAAGAATTATTAGTTTCATCCTTTAATATACCAATTAAAAGAAAAAAATTAAAAGTTCCTACGAAGAATTAAATACTAACCAATAATTGCATATACCAATATGCTAAGAGAAACTGCTTATTGGTTATTTTAATGACCCCATAGGTCCAGAATAAAAGGGTCGATAGGAATGAAAAAAGGGGTTTATTGGAATGAATAAAAGGGTCGATAGGAATGAAAAAAGGGGTTGATTGGAATGAAAAAAAGGGGTTGATTGGAATGAAAAAAAGCTGACCACATATTTAGTATGTTTTTTTTTCCACAGAAGTTTCTGCTGGTTTTCTGAAGGACTATTTGATTAGCGGAAGTGGTGAAGGACAACGAATAATATCCAAGGGGTCGAAAGCAGAGAGGCAAATGAGCAAATCTAAAGAGAATTCAGTAGCAAGATTTAAGATCCCATTAAGAAACCCTTAAATATGAGCTTCTTGATATTCAAAGCAGTAAATAAATACTAATATAATCAGCAGTGATTAGGCCAGTTGGCAGGACTTGGGGGATGTACTTACGAAAGGCGGATTTGCTGAGATTGACAGCCACAACCTCAATAACCATTTTGGTTTACGTCAAAAAAAAGGATAAAACTTGGTTCACCGATTCCGTGTTCCAGGCAAGTGGGTTTAAAGAGCGTGTGTTTATTATATTTCTGTAATTTCTCGAGTTTGCGCTTTAAAGGCGGAATACTCTAATAAAGAAGTTCATTTTTCAAATAGAGGATCCTGCTATGTATCCAACCGTCTTTGGAGAAAAAAATTAGGCAGGCCATTCGAAAGGAGCAAAATATAGAAAAGATGTCACAAAGTAAGTAAGGACTAAACCCCCCTCTCTCCTTGAGAATCTTTTCTAAACATATTCTGAAACCAGAATTTCTGGCAACTTTTTTATTTTTTGCTTTGCGCTTATAAAAAACAAATAGAGGATTTCCAGGTGGCTTTTTATGTTAATTTATCTACTGCAAGTAGAACTGGTCTGTTCGCCCTAGAAAAAAAACGGAATAGAGGCTTTGACTCCTTTTGCGAACCTGAAGATTCTTCACACAACTTAAATAACAATGAGGTAGAAAGTACGTTTGATTCTAAAAACGATGATATGCATACTACAATTTGTTCTATGTACAGCTCACCAGAATCTCTCACAAATGAAATATGTTTGAATTTGATTGAGGTTTTGCCTTTCGAGTTAGTATTGGTGGCTGAGCCATTTAACCCTCAAGCCCCTCTGTTAATTCCTAACTCATTATTTATAGAGTCAGAATCTAGCAAAACCATTCCGAATAACCAAACCAAGATTAGTTATTTTTTTGAGAAGAGCTATCGAAAAAACTAATAATTCTGCTCTTTTCATAGTTTTTTGTGTCAAAAATCACAAAAAAGCTTATCCTATCCACAAGTATGAAATGAAGGAATTTCATTAAGACCGAACTGAATATAGAGATGCTGCGAGTAGGCTGGTATACATTCAGAGAATGGCCTCTATTTAGCAGAAAATCGATGTTTGGTGTTTTTAGTTGTAACGAAGCTTGGCGGATTCCAACACGTCCAGTCTTAGTCTTCCATTAGCCTTAATCCTCGTCTCTAATTTGTGTGCCCTTTCTCTTTCTGTTCCATAATTGGCTGTATTTCTTAATTATATCATTTTTATTTAAATCTATTGGGTTTTAATTATGCCACATCAGATGCTGTGCCCAGATTCAACGATTACCGCTTATTAGTATTATTACTGGTGGTTCATCTCTGTTCAATATTTACAGCACATTTATTGGTTTTTTTTTTACAAGACAAGGCTACGCCAATGGAATTTATGGAATTGAATTTATATGCGATCACTGGCCTGTTTGGGGAAGAGGTTGTCTTGCCGTAAAGACATTTGAGCTGAAATAGGAAATAAATGAAACTGCTCTATGGTGACGCCAATAAAATCCCGTGAAATTGGAAAAAAAGTTTTTGTAATTTTTTAGATAGCCAATTGGGTGGCAGCAAAACAATAGAGAATTGGCTCTGGCGCAAATCGCCTAAATTGAAAACAGATGCGGAAATATTAGGTGGGATATTTTGACAACATTTGCATTTCTAGACAGGCTCAGATTTTATGATTTAACAAGTATTCTACTGATACTCATCTCTTACTTTTTGATCCCCGCTTTTGCTCATTTTTTTTAAAAGCTCTCTGTTTTAATTCCAATCAAAGTCTTATTCCAACTCATTTTATATTCATAACTGTTTTTTTTCTTCCGATCATTTATCATTAAAGCTTTTATTTTCTCCTGTTTTCTAAGTGTCCACACACATTGTTATTTCTATCCATCTTCTGAAATTGCTAAGCTATTATAGTGTCTTAGATATCCTCTGGTCTGCATTTTCAACCATTTTGCTATCTTTCAAGCGACTTGACAAAAAAAGCATCTTACTACTTGCTCCCTTCCTTTCATAACCACTCCTTTTTTAAATGCAGTCAACTCCCCCTCGTAAAAAGGCTCGAACGGAATTGGTTTTTCAAAACGAAAATTCCGAATCCTATCAGTTAAGAAATTCTTTCAAAAATACAAAGAAATCTACCCCATCTTCAAGAAGAGTGAAATCTAATTTTGTTCATCTAGATCCAAATCTTTATGATTCCATCAAAAAAATATCAGTAAATGGCCAAACTCTTGAAAATGGTGATTTTGTGCATATAAAGAACAGCATCAATGATTTCGGACCTCTTGTTGGCCACATTTATAAAATTTGGAAAAAACTAGAGTATATATTCTTTTCAATTTTTTTTTCCCTTGCTTATTTTCATAATACTTTTCTTTTGATATTTAGCACTTTAGAAGAAGGGGTGTTGTTATGCTGGTATTTACATTCCTGGCAAACTGTTCACAAGATCAACCAATTATTCTACAAAAACGAAGTTTTTAAATCCAGCGGTGTCCAGAGTGTTGGCTCTTCTGAAATAATCGGAAAATGCTTTGTGCTTCCAGCTAATCTTTACACTTCTGGGTATCCTTCTCAACTTCAAGACCTTATCTCCAATAGCTCTACTTCTCCTGCCAAGTTTCCCGATCAAAAAACCATTGATAAATATGTCTATGTTCTGGAGAGTAGATATAATGAAACAAATAAAAACTTTAGTCCAATAAAAGACTTTTCATCCATATGGCCCGAAACTGCTTCCAACGAAAAAATCTCTCAACTTATGCAAATAACTAATTATCCAAAGGACAGTGCAAACCCCAGAACCATGCAAAAATTCAAATCCATCTTTGCCAACGACGATAATTCTACTTCCTCTAGCCCTCGCAAACGAAAAAAATCCGCTGAGAACCCTCAGCTTTTAAATTCTGAAAAGGTATTATGTTTAAATCATCTTATTGATAAGCCTAATTACATTCTTTCAGCATCCATCCTCATTTTTATTTTTTTATAAAGAAGACTACAAAACCATTGAGTCATTCGAACTCTCTTGAAAATCTCGCCGAATTAGCCTCGGCTCGGACCGATACTACTAAACCTAAAAACTCCTACCTGCATTCCGTCAACTACAATTTGCCATTAGAAATGAGCAGAAACGCCATGATTAGCTATAGCAGCCCAATGAGCAACTTGAGACCTTTTAGCCACTCTTTAAATCAAACTAACCCAAGCATGTATTCAGCCAATCCAGTACCTGGTATTAACAACAGAATGTCGACGCTTAGTTCTGCTCCAAGTGAAAATCCTGTATATCAAAGTAATTATTCTTTAACTTATGAAGCCTTTGGAACCAAATATAATATTATTAATTTATTTTAGGATCAGCGACATTATACGCATCTAATCCGCCTATTTCGGCAACCAACAATCGCGCTAATAACCAAAGCTTCAACAACATTAATTCTACATCTATTGAAGGTAGCAATAACCGTTCTAATACAGATGGCTTAAACAGCTACAAAATTCAAGAAACTCCCTACTCTCTTCGAACTCGAAATAAGAATGTCCAGTCAACAGAACCCATTAACTCTAGCTTTACCCCTAGCTCGCAATTAAACCTTACAAACAATGGTATCGGCTCGGCAAGGAATATCAATAGAACTGAACCCCAAATGGAACCAAGTAGCGGATTTGAAGTTACCAACCAACAAAAAAATATTTTCGAGAAAAATAAGAATTATAGTTGTAGCGCTAATGAAGATAAGCAAATAGATCCAGACATTGTCAAGCATTTTCCTCTCGACTCAAACGGGAAGATAAAGTGGTTCGCAACACCCCCAGTAATCCCGCCTGTAATTAATAAACCAACACATTCAGAAAGCTATTTAAAATGGAAACACTCTAAAGAAGCAAAGGAACCGAAATAGACGTAATTAAGACATTTTTGGCATTTAATATAGTACACTTTAACCTTAACTTGTAAATAATGATAATTAAATAAAAATTTCAAAAGAGTAAAGATTTTCATTGGGAAGATGGCTGAGAGGGTGAGTGTAAGTGTGATTTGATAAAAAGGAGGTATTCTCCGATTATCATATCTCTAAAGTCTTGCTCAAAATGCAATTCGTGGTAGTTTGAATCAGGGACAACCAATTTCTTGTCAAGAGAAGAAGGCAGGTTATTGTAAAATTCGGTGGAGCCGTTAGAAGAAGTAACTTTATCACCCTTGCCGTGGGCGACCAAGCAAGGTACGGAAAAGGACTTTGACTTTTGAGTGCGACACAAGTCACCTTGTTCAAGCATGCTGGACACGGAGCCGATATTTGACAAGTTGTAGTTGTAGAAAGATTGTTTGAATTTTTCCAATTCAACTTGATTGCTTGTTAAATCGTCAGGGTCGATTTTGCTAGATATTGGGATGCTGGGAAAAACTCTGGAAACCATTTTGAGGGCAGAGACGACAAAGGCAGGAGGCATGACTTCGGGGTTGGTGAGGAGAGCGGGAGAAGAAGCGATAACGCCAGCCAATTCTGAGGAATGCTCGGGGATAGCAGCATAATTAAGAACTATGCAGCCTCCCATGGAATGGCCGTATAAGAAGAGAGGAACTTGGTCGGAAGAAAACTTGGCTTGCAGTTCTTTAGAGAAATGGTGGATAGTTTTGTACGTATTTTCAAAGGGCCCAATATTTCCGAGCTGGCCTTGTTTGCGGCCGGTCTTGCCGAACCCCTTCAGATCAAAAGCGAAGACCCGGATATTTTCAGCAGCGAACTTGCGAGCCATGGCTTCATACCTGTCGCTATGCTCACCAAACCCGTGGATTAGAAGCAAATTGGCAATGGGGCTGGAATTTACAGGATTGTAGGTTCTGGTGTAGTACTCAGTATCCTCATAGGTGACCCATTCCACGAGTTCGTTGGGGCCCAAAGTGATAACATCGGGACCTTCCTGGTTGGTCTTATTCATAATAAGAATGGTTTTCGTGGTTGCTATAGAAATATTATATAACGCGAAAGAAAGGAAAGAAATTTTATCATCAAAATCTAGATAGTTTCTTTGCTATTAAAAGCAATCAATTGTAAAATAACAGTACATAGAAAGCAGGAGGTGAGAAACCCCTGAAGATCTCTATTTGCGGGGCTGTGGCCAATCAGCTAGTATAAATGATGTATCACCGAGTCCAAACCCATATGCCTAATACAATCAGCTGACTTGTCCGAATTTGCAAGCTGGGCTGTCGATGTCTACTGCACTTTCCCTCAATTATTTGGCCAATAATCTTTCAACAAAACACACTAGTTCGTTTGGGAACCCCGCTTTAATTGGACTGGGCTCATTTGGTAAATGCAGTTGGTGGAACTGTCGCAATCTGAAACAATCCGGTTGTGCGATTGGGGTTTCGGCATCGAGAATGTGGCTCGGGTAGTATACAAGACCCCGTCAAGTGGCCTGGTCAATTTCTCAGGCATGCTCTCGCCCAGCCCTTCGATTCTTCCTCCATACTGATGCTGAGCTTTTTTTGCCAGTGTCAATTCTATTTGGTTTTCCCAAAGCTGTTTTCAGTTTTTATTGTTTTTTACGCAGAATTTAAAGCTGTTTTCAGTAAATTATAAATATCAATTGCCTTTACTTTTCATCTTTTATTTTTTGTATTGTTAATTCAGTCTTTGACGGATATTAATTATTATTATACGTTATTAGATGGAGTCATATTAAGTGACTCCGCAGGTAGTAATTTTTCAGCTATATCTGTGTCGGAAGATCTACTTATTAAATAATGGGTGTCGAAAATTTCGTAGCTTGGCCAAAATCCTTTTGGAACGATGTTATTTGATGTAACCCCTACACACGCTGCTATAGTGGCTTATATAGACTAGCCTTAGGAACCGGCGTGTTTTCTGGCTGATTATTAGCATTGAAATAATTTTTATGCTCCTCGCTATACTGATAGCCGATATATGCTTCTTTTAGACCTTTAAGAGTCCAAAAAGTCTACTAATTATCAATTTTGAGTCATTTATATGCGGTTCCTGGCAAATATTAGAAGCTGTTCTTTTATGATATTCTTTTTATGCTTCTACTGGGCACTATACTTTATCGAGGCGGCCGTTCATTTCTCATGCTTTAATTATTGATCTACCCTTGGGCTTTTCTTTAGGAACTTTGATTACTAATATTTGTGATACATCCACTATTGTAGTCATTTTTTAATCGATTCTGTGAATATCACTAGTTCTATTGAATACACAGATCGCTAGTACCCAACATGTCTTACTTGTTTTCATGCCTTTTTCTAATTCGCTATAAGGGTATAATTCCTTTAAAAAAAATTTAAAAGTAATATATCACTGTTGGTCTAACAAGTTATTCCATTTCTTTTTCATCTGGTGCTTTTAATAGTCTCTTCATACAGTCACCCCTTCTCACTTTTTGTGGTTTGACTTTCAGCTGTGATTTAGCAGATTTTTAGTCTCTGATAGTTCGGACTCATAGTTTGCATTTAGCATATATTTTTGAAAAAAAAAAAGTTTTTTGCGTTTGCTAAAGTAATTTCTGGCCCTTTATATCTTACTAAATGTCTTTCCTTTTATCTTCCTTGGATAAGAGATTGTCCAGCTTTCCTTCCAACTTATTTTTGACCAGAAAACATGATATAAAAAGCTGTATCGGAAATTCCTTGACAATTGAAGAAGCTCCACTTATTCTCCAGGCTATCGATCTTCAACTATTTTTCTTGGAAAGTGGAGATTTTCCGCTTTTCAGATCTGTAATAACATCTACTATCTGCACTCGCTTTGGAAACTCCATTGATGGGGGTTTTATATCCAGGAATCATATTATTGATGACCGCAGTGTGTTGATTGGGGAAATTTTAATTGCTTCCCTTCCCAATTTCTGAAAAACTTGGCTTGTCAAATTCCATATTGGGCGCCAATGTGGATTTATGCATTTCGATCAACAGTTTTTCTTTGGGTTTTGAACTACAGCCTCTAGGTTTATGAATTTGATGTAGTATTTGATGATATTTTTTTATCTTCGAAGCAACTAGTTCTACATCGTGGTTCCTGGATACCTTCTCGAGATACAACAATTTCTTGGTGTGCATAGATCGATTCTTTTGCGCTTTCAAGCGGCTTGGAGAATCTGCAGGGCTGAGAACCGAGGGTACATATGTTATTTGTGATCGATATTTGTCTCGAACAGTGATACCAAATTTATTCTGCTATCTTAAAAAGCACCGATGGTGTATTGCCACCAAAATTCTTCTATTAGGCCAATGTGATACTGTTGTTCTATTATATTAAGATCGGCCTATCCACTAATTCTGATAGTTTTTAAAGCAAATGAAACTGTTTTGAGCTTCTTTTATTTGATATGATTGTTACTTCTGATATATTCCGAGTGTCAGAGTAGCTTTTTGGACTCATCAAAATCACATTAACTATATCTCTTTAATATGTGGACACCCCGATTTCTGGGTTTTCCGGGGTTAATAATAAACTGTTACATTTCTTAAATTATATCTCCAAAATTCTAGTTTTTGAAGTGCTTTTTTTCTGAGTGTCTAAGCCGATGTCAGCGATTTTTATTTGGTACGGCAGGCATCATTTTTTTTCAAAAGCTCTCCTAGCATTAATCTCCCTGGTAGTAATTCAATTTTAATCACATGTGCTTTCCCTACGAAGACTTCTAGATCTCTTAATTTTTTTCACTTTCTTTGTTATTTTACTTTTCTAGTATATGCCTAGATCTCATGCCTTTGATTTTGGGGCTTTTTTGGCTCAAATTTTTGCTTTCTATTACCATTTCCAGATGGAAAATTCTTTGATATGGAATTTCTTAGATTTTTCTCAGTTCATTAGAAATCGTATATCTTTTTGTTTTGATTTTAATCGAGTCTTTTCTTTGATAACTTTTTCTCTTGAGTCTCCTATTATTAAAAGATCGTCTAAGTATGCTGAAATCTTATATCATGTGATAGGACTCAATCGATTGTTTGACGGAGGACTTTTGTAAAAATGTGAGGGTTGAGAGAGAGGCCAAACGGATTTACCCTGAACTGAAATCCATCACCTTTCCTGGGGAATTTTAGGTATTTCCTGCAATTTTTTATGATCAGGTTATTTAAGAATGCTTCTTTTAGATTTAATGACGCAATATAATATTTTCTTCTTAATGGGTTGTATGTAAATTTCAATGATCCCGTTTTGAAATCTCGCTCGCCTACAAACTAATCCAGACTTCTTAGGTTTAGTACTGATCTTAAATCTCCAGTCTTCTTCGGAATACAGAAAATTTCTCTGTATAATCCTGGTTTCTTTTCGATCACCTCATCGATAGCATTCTTGGTCAAAATCGAGGCTACTTCTTTCGTCGGTATACAACTGGAGGTATTTTCCAACTTCCTCATACATCGGTGCGCGTGTAGCTGATCCTGAATTTTACGTCGAAAAGGTGTTTTTTTCAAGATATTTACATTTTAGAAACTTCAAAGAAACTTTCTATATTCAAATTTTTCGTGCTTTTTCATGAAGGGGTCCTAAAAAAGTTGAAAATTTTCTGTTTTTTGTGATTTTTATTTTAAAAAGTATTGTATTTATTGTTTAGCTAAATTTTTATAACTTTATTGAAATAATTCTTTGATAATTTCTTCTTTTGCGTTTCTGTAGCTTATTATTATGGTTTCCAGGCTGCCATTTTCCTATTTCGCTTGTTATACTAAGTCAATAATACGATTCTAAATTCTGCATTATCAATTTCTCCCTCTCTTGCAGAATATCATTTAATTTTTTGGAATATATGTATAAATATATATAATTATTACTTTTAAATCTCGTTATTTATCAATCTCAGATCAATTGGAAGAGAATTTTTATCGCTGAACAATCTTTAGAATAAAAATGAGTAAAACATATATTTTAGTTTGTATGTATACTCTACATAAATATTAAATGCCGAAAAATAATTTAATTTCTCCCCTAACAATTTATTTATCCATATTAAAATTTTCGCCGAGTTTAGAGTTAGGTTCAATTTTTTCCCACATTTACTTAGTTCAAAAATACATATTTTTAACTCATTTTATTCTTAAAGTTTAATAATTGATCTGTAAGTAAAATTTTCTATATTCGACCTCAATTACTTTAACTAAAAGCTTTTTTTCATTCTCCACGGCTTTTGAAAGTCATATTTTCTTTTTTAAATCCCGCTAATCGATGATCTGGGCGTACCATTTTTTAAAAGGCGCTGGGAAAATTTATTCAAGCGTAATCATTGGTTGAATTCAATACTTTACACCTTTATATTTTCATTTCATCATTTCATTCTTTTTTTTTTTCGCACTTGAAATAATAACTAATTTTGTATTTTTAAACTTTTATTTTATAATTGCGATCCAATTTCCCAGGATAGACTCGCTTCAGCCTGAATTAAAAAAAATACATTACATTTATCCATTCTAATGAATCCTTTGATAACAAAATGTGAATAAATTAGATATAAATGGGATTTATTATCAGTATATAAATAATTGACTGACCAATTAAAATACTTAGTGGTCCATATAAACCATTTTTTAATACTTTTATGTAGTCTATAACTTGTAAAAGTAAACTTACAACCTCATTTTTATTTAATATTCTTATTTTGATTTATATACACGTATAAATATAAACTTAAATTAATGTTATATACAGAAAAATTATTTTACAAATAGTGATTATACATTTTAAATCTGATTTTAAGATAAATTCGCAGATCCGAATGACATTAAAATTGAAATTTTCATTTTTTTTCTACGATTCATTTTTTTCTCATAATCCATCTACTTTTTAATCAATATGTTTTATTATTAACTCTAAAAATTTACAAAACAATTTAAATCTGATTTTATTGATTTTATATTTAATATCTCTTAATTTTTAAAAATAAAAATTAATTTCTTGCATTTTAGGAAAAGGTCGATATTCTTAAATTGGATTTTTTTCAAAGATATATTTTGTTGTTTTAACCCCACTATTACCAGATTTTTACACAAAAAAATTATGTTATGCTAATGGAATGTTTTATAATATAATGAAATATTATAGGCAGATTAAATAAGCCTTGATCTAAAATTAAATGTATGAAGAATTAATTAATTAATTAAAACATTCTTTTAACCTGTTTATAAAATACTCGATATATATTAAAGAATAAAATTAGAATGATGGCTTGTTATTTTTTATTTAATAAACATTAATTTCCAGCATTTTTTTTTTTAAACAAAGGTGTATAAAAGTATTTTAACAAAAAATCCGAATTAATTATACTTCCAAATGTAGTTTACTCTCTTGAAATTTATAATTAAATGGTTATTGTTAGAAAAGGAGAAACAATGAAATATATTTTAAAAAAAACGGCTAAAAGTATAGAATATAAAATATCCTATATTTGATGAAAAAAAATTAGAAACACGGTGTTTCAAAATGAAAACTCGAATTTGAGAAAAAAAATTTCGAAATCTTTTTATAGTATATGATTGATGGCATCGAAGTAAAAAAAATATCCAAATCAAATTCTAAAACTGTATGAAAAAATAATAAAAAGAAAAAATCAAATGAGTTCTTTCTCACTACCTTTCCTTTTTTTTTTCTTTATACGGTGTAACCAAATTTCGAGTAACTTTTTCAACTTTTTCTTTTATTTCAAACTTAGATTTTTACAATTTTTTCAAACATGTAAATTTTATTTACTGAGTATATTTTTTCTGTGCTTTTATTTTTAATAAAATTATTCTGATAATTTTTTTTTCAGTTTCTTCCGTTTTTAATTACACATATATTTTTTACTTATTATATTATTTAATACAGAAATTATCGACCTATTTAGGCTACAAAACTATGATCATTTATATATCTTTTTTATAATGTTACATCTTTATAGATTGTTTAAAAAAAAAGTGGTTTATTTTGGTAAAACGAGGAATATGGTTATTTTCGCGTATTTTGGAAACTTCTGGCTGTTTTATGAAATTAGCTATATCTTAATGGTTAAAAAATATGTTTACTCTTGTTTCCATTATTTGCGTATCCAATAGTTATATTTTATAATAATCCACTTATTACGGATAAAACTCTCCTAATGAGCAATTAATGATTTTATTATTTCCTGGTTTTATTCTGCATATAATTTAAAACTGAGATTTCAAAAACTTTAAAAAGCAATTTTGGTTCCAATGAAAATCATTCAATTTTTTATAATAATTCTTTTGCCACATTTAGAATATATTTCTCCATCAATAATTTCAAATTATCTTGTAGAATTCGAGGTCATATTAGGGAGGGGGGGGTTTTGGTAGCATGTTCTATTAGTTAAAAGAACTAAATTCTTAAATTCTTAGCAAATGAGTGAAAAAAGATCATTGATTATAAGAAATTAATAAATATTTGAGATCGGTAAACT
>LSSL01001679.1:2145-12684 GCA_001953115.1 Smittium mucronatum
AAGTTACAGGCGTCGATACGGAAACATTTCTGTCCAAAAACATTTTTTATATCGAAGGATCTCAAAAGAAATAACTTCAAAAATATCAGCACCAAAAATCATCAAATATCTGGTGGAAGTATAAATGGTGCAAAAATTGAAATTGGGATCCATAAAAGCATAACTAGCTGCACTTTTAAAGCTATCATAAAGCTTAGATAGATTAGCTAAACAACCAATGCTTCAAAAATTTATGGAGACATCTGAAAACCTGTCAATTAGGTCGTTTGTTAGTCAGGATATCGATTTAAATTCAGTTCTCGATTGATTTAAGGAATTGAACCCAACTATGAATTCACAATAAAAAAACTGAATCCTAAACTGTGCTGGCACCTAGCAATGATCGGATTCCTTAGATCCAGCGAAATACACATGGTAGGTGAAAAAAAACTTTTATAGTCCGAGGAGTGCTGTATTTAGTCATTATATCACAGAAAGAGAAGAGAGAATGTCAAAATATTGGAAATTTTTAAAAAAAAAACCACACACAGTTATGATACTGTGCCGTATTGTCAAATGATTTCCACAAGTAAAATATGGCTTCTACAATATTTTCCACCACACAAACTAAAAATAGTCAATGAAGTTTTGATAGACTTATATGTTTTAAGAATGACAGTGCAAAACCTCTTCCTGTACACAGTATCTCTAGAAAAATTATACCAGTATCTGGTTTAATATGCTGCGATCCACATACGTACATACCTAAAGGCAGAGCTATAGGTGCTACATTGGAAGCCTAATCTGGGGTTTCCTCACATGAAATAGTTTCGCACGCACTTTTTCATAATGTCCCGTCTTCTACCCAACATCGACTCAATATAAATTCTTTGAATAATCTGAATTAGTCGATGTTAAATTTGGAGTAACTTAATATCTCTCCTCTCTGAAGATTAATTTGAGAATTAATTGGGATATTTAGAGCGAGAATTAATTCATATTATATGATAATAGTATTCATATTAAGTCCTGCAAACCAGTTCTCATGATCCTTTTTGAAATATTATAATGAAAAAACTAGGATTTATTTTAAACTATATATAAAATTTTATTATTTCACTTTATTTTATTTGTTTATAATTTTCAGTTTAGTATTATAAAATAAGATGGTAACACTTAATATCTCTCCTCTCATATCTAGTTATAATATGAATTAATTTTTGCTCTTAAAATCTCAATTAATTATAAAAAAAATACACATTCACTATTAATAAATATACGTATCGAATATGATAAACAACAGGTTTCGAGTAACGTTTATCTTTGAAATGTAGAGAATTTAATGTATTAAATCATTTTATCATTTTCAGTCACTAAATGTCCAATTTTTTAAAATATGGCATTAAAAGTCAACATAGTTCATTATGAATAAAATAAGCAAAAATTTCAATCAATAATTATAGGAATGCTTTTTCTATTATTTTTTGAAAAACAAGATATTTTTTTTTATAATTTTATAAACTAATAAATTATCACAGCGAAATTTTTATTAATAATATTCACTGAAGTATAAGATATTTTCTTATTCTAAAACAATAATATTTAAAAAGAGGACGGATCAATTGCCGTAATTTAAATTTTTTTAAAAATTTAACAGGGTCAAAGCTCTGCTTATTGATCGGCAATATTTCATTTAAGATCGAATTTGCATTTTATTTGTAATTGTAATTATTAAATAAACTATATGAAAAAAAATTGTCTAAACATATAAAAATAACATATTCTTCCCCTCCCATATATAAAAACCCCATTTTTAAACCCCCATCTCCTTGCTAAACAAACAAATTTCAGAACCAAGTCATAGAAAAGTTGCGATGTTAAAATTAATATTGAATCGATCCGAAAAAATTTCCAAGGATCAAAAAAGTTTCTGAGATCAGACAGGAAACTGGAAATACAAGGTAAAAACTGGACTTGTTTAAACTGGATGGATCTAAGCCACTGAAGAAAAGTACTACAAAAACGAAAATTGATATCTCAATCATGATACCCACAGGAAAATTCAAGAGCACATTTGTGCGCAAAAACTTGTCTCGCAATATATTTCTGATTTTAAGAATCATCATACGGAAAAAATGTAAATTTTTCAAAATTTAAGAGCTCAAAAATAGTATTAGGCTTAATATCCTGTCTTCAAAAAAATAAAAATAAATTAAATTCCTCATTCACGATAAAAATCTTAAAAAATTAAAAATTCATTATAAAAAACCAGAAAGAACTTATTTCTCAATATTAAAATCAGTATCCAACAGCTGTCAAGTTGCTACATACCCAAAAATAGTGGTTCTCAGACCAAAGGAATTAATTTCTACAGGGGCAACTACAATTATTGAGTAGTGTAATAAAGCACCAATAATAACACAAAAATCATATGATGAACTATCTATAGCCAAAGTAGTGGATTCAGAATTTAGCCTGATGGCTATAGACCAGAACATCCACAGGATTTAGTCAAAAAAAAAACAATTAGCGGTTTCAAAGGAACCAGAGAAGAAAAAAATTCAATGATATAATAACGGATCAGCTAAAAAAATCCGAATGATATAATTGATAAATTAATTAAAAAGAGAGATAAAAGCAAAAATAATAATTCAGAGCAGAAATATTCAAAAAAAAGTGGAAAATTACGGGAAAATCTCGAAAAATGAAAAGCACTAAAGAAAATTCATTAGACAGATTAAAGCAAAAGCAAAAAAATATGTAATATTGGCTAAATTTTTTATTATTATTTTAAAATATATGCGGAATATATAAAACTTTATCAAAAAGAAAAAAAAATCGGTAAAATTTTCAAAATGTTTCTCCTTTTTGAGAATAAAACTTAAAACAGGTCTGAGAAACCATCAAAAAAAAATTTTAGTGAAAAAATCGCCCATATTAATAATAACTGGTAAATGAGCGCAATAAGTTATGTAAAATAATGTATATAATGCTTCCAAACAAGTTCTTAATTTGGTTGATAAAACTAAAGATCGCATAAATGTACCAAATATGAATTATTTGTAAAAAATACCGTTAGCAGAAAATTTATCTTAAACCCGGAAAAAAGTAAAAATAATCCAAAATCATAACCAACAGACAATAAAAAATATCAATCAGGAGTATTTAGAGTTTTAGACCATCAGTGAGGCCCAATATTAGAAGTAGACCTATTTTTTTTCTGATACTCACCAAGGACTGCAGTTAAAATCTGTCTTCTCCTGAATTAGACCAAAGTAAAAAAAAAAGTACCAAGATATTCTTTAAGATTTCTGATTTCAAATCAATGAGGATATTTATAATAGTAGAAGATTAATAGCTAAAATTTTAATCTATAAATCCATAAATATATTATCTGAGCCCAAAATATCCCATTGATGCAGTTTTGGCCACAAAAAACTACTATATAAGTTATGGCGCTGCTACTTTGTTTTAAAAATTCCCTAAGAGTATTCATAAAAATGATTAAATCAGCCCTGGTGCCCCCCCCCCAGGGAAATAGAAATTATTTTAATATCCTACATATAAGATATAACATTCTTGGTTCTTTAAAGAATAAATGATAGTTATAATCTCAAACGGCTTAAATAAACATGTAAAAGCTAGGCATAAATCTGAATTCTGAAAAACCAGTAGCTAAACTGGTAAAATTAATGGCTTTTATTTTATCAATTTTCGATACAGAAAAAATGACCGTCCAAATCACCTGATAATAAACTCCTCGAATTCAGAATTAATTTAAAAAAGAAATCCACAAATCACAGAATTTTTCAAAAAGAAATTTGCTTTAATGGTTTGTTTAAATTTTATTTTGATGTGGTGGGATCTGCAGACATATAATCATTATAAATACAAATAAATATAGCATAGGTGTTTTGAAAAAAAAAATTATCGCCAAATTAACCCATGATAACAATCGGACATGACTAAAGCCATTCTCAAGTTTTGAAATTAAAATATAACAAAATTTAATATATTTTAAGGGATTCCTAAATCAATAACACCAAACTTTCCGTACCAGGAAAAAAGAATGCATATTTTAAGTTCCGTAAATTTTACAGTGTTAGTATGAAACTGTCGGGTACGTGGAGTAACAAAGAATACTGAATCCTCAAACTTCGAAGAGCCAATTGAAATATTGAATTCATTGAAAAAAAATTAAAAAATTTGGAAAGATTCAGGATTTTGAATTAAAGTCAAAATAATTACAGAATTTTTTTGTTTACAAGTGAAAATTCAATAGAAAATCTCGAGTTATTAAACTTTGCAAAATAATAGGCGAACTCATTAATAAAATTCAATATCTGGGTAAAAAAATTACACATATAGCATGAAAAGAAAACACTTCGGTAGCCTATTTATCTAGTAAAGCACAGAGGTCTTGTGAGTGAGATTTTAAACGAGAATTAGAATTGAAGCTTATAAAGAGTTTGTTTAAGTTATTCAACAATAAGTTTGGACCAATAAATGCAGATGTTTATTAATCAGAAAAAAACTAAAAATTTGAAAAATACAAAATTCAGGCGTCCAAACCAATAATATTGAGATCAGGAAAAATGGTGAACAATGAAACGAGTTACTTATTCGCCAAACAAATTTTTTTTTTATACTTCTGAAGCTTAGTCAAGTAGTCACAGAATGCTAAAAACTGGTAATAAATCAGAATTTTGTAAAAATAAGTCTATTTAAAAACTGTTATCGAGAATTATAAAACCAGACTCAATAACTCTAACAAAATCACAAATAGTGGGAGATAAAGCTTGAAAAATATTTGGCTCAAGATTCTGAAATCTTGTTAAGCTCAAAAAAATTTAGGATTCTATAAGACCAAAAAATGAAAAATAATTTTACTTTTGATGGAAAAGAATTATGCTACGGTTGACATGTAATAGTTTAGATCCACTTATTATATTCTAGTGAAACTTGGAAATTTTTCATATTCACTTAAGCTAAATCATTCATATATTTCGATTTACGATACTGAAATTCATGGAAATGGTCTTATGAAAAATCCATAATTAGAGCCAGAAATAGCCAAAAAGGGAGTAAAAGATAGAATAAAAAATAATTTAGTGAAAAAGAAATAAACGCTCCCAGAATTAGAAATAATTAAATTATTAGAACATTTGAAATGCTTATGTAGTATTAATAAAATGGATTTACTTACCATCAGAAAAAAATCGGCTATTTTTCTGACTTTGGTGACATCCTAAAGACGTAAAAGTTATCTTATAGTAATTATCGAATCTGAAAAAGGAATCCATAAGTTTAAAAAAAGCTTATATTTGATTTTCAAAGCATGAATGGGAGAGAATAAGGTAATTTTTTTGGATATATTTTGAAGAAGATGGATTAAATTTCCATTAAAACTCCTAAACTTTTATTTGAAAATGCTAAATTATTTATTTTGATTCGGGATTAGGTTTATAATTCAATAGAACTTTATCTAGTGCATAAAGACAATCTTGGATATTATAAAATCAAAACTAATCTCTAAAAGAACCACAATTGCTTCAATAGCAAATAATTTTGGGAAAGGGCTAACTTTTGAGACAATTCCAAGTCAAATTAGATTAAAATCAGCAAGCACATTCAAAAATCACTACCCTAGCCAATTTTACACAGGGGTTAGTGGTTTTTTTCAAAAAAATTTAAAAATGGGGAAAATATCAATTTACTACACTATTATAAATACAAACAGTAAGTTCAATTTAAAGCTGGAATTACATATTTAGCCCTAAAATATATAATTTTTGGAAATTTGGCGCTAAAAAATTTTTTTTGTCCAAATATTGGCCAATTAATTTAATTTTTTATATTAATTGCCTTTTTCGAAAAAAAGTTTTACGAAAATAGTATTTTTTTCCATAAAAAAAAAAAAGAAATGTACAAACTTTGGTAAAAATTTATTGATGATTAATAAATCGAATATCGTAAAAATAAGAAAAAAAAGAAAAAAAGGGATTTAATTAGATGAAGAAATCTAAAATTTTCTAGGAATAAGGAAGTTAAGAACAATAAAAAGTTTTGATAAATTTTAACAGAGGGTATACAAAAAAAATCAAAATCAAAAATCGGATATTATTAATGTTTTCTTAATTTTTTTTTGATTTATTCTTCAATATTATCATCGGAGATATTCGAAAAATAAAACAAATTGATAAAAACCTGAATATTAACCCAAGTCAATTATTTAATAATAAAAAACCCCTTTAAAATTTTTTATTATTACAACTATCCAATTAAATAAATAGACGGATATTTGGGGTAAATTAATGTATTTTTAGTGTAAAATCACTAAAAGAAATATATTTTAGGTGTATAAACGTAATTTCAGTACTAAATTCAACTTTCTTGTTTGATTTACTAAGTTTAAAGTTGCTTAAATCTTTTAATCTTTTATTAAAAGAATACGCCAAAATTTGAGTTGAAATTCAGTTTTGAAGAAAAGCGTAAACTGGCTGAGGGATCGAATGTCTTGAAAATTATTGGGTATCCACCCCCCTCCCCCCTCCCCCCACCCACCATATCTCACTTATCTGCTTTTGAAGAAAAAAAATTGAAATTTTCTTAGTGTCTGGGGTATTTGAGTTTTTTTATCATACTATATGGCGAGGTAATTTTTCTTCTTCTTTAGTTTATTACATAATTAAAACTAATAATAAAGTTCAGCTGCAACCTTAAATTTCATAGTTACAATTTTTGGTGAAAAGTAGCATCCACTTAAATTTCGATAATTCAAATTAAAATTTCAGATTCAGTATTATCTTGTGCCTTAAACCAATTTCTTCGAGTTATGTAGCTACTATAGTGGTAGAAAGGAGCTGAATGAAGTTTTTTAGATTTCTTTTTTTACTTTTTTTATTTTTTCAAAAAAATTTCCCGTAAAAAAAACTTGTAAAGTTTAAGAAAATTAATTGATATAAATATTATTAAATTGAATTAAATTTAAAATTAATTATCTACTTATAAATTTATAGCCAAAATTTTAATTATTAATTCAGTTTTTTTGAGTTTTTAATTGCTCTGGGAAAAAATATTTGGTTTTATTTAAGTCTAAATCACACAAAATGAAGTTTTTGTAGATTTTTTAATTTATAAACTTTTCTATTAATAATTATACCCATTATTTTTCACCAATAAATGTTAATATTTGATAAAAATATACATATAAATGCCTTTAATAGTGACTATTTATTACTCCCAATTTTTTATAAGTTTTTTACAAAAATATTTAGAGATCCAAACCAGGAAAATTTTAGTATTAAAGCTCGTTTGATATTTTTTTAACCATTAAATGGTCATGTGAATGTCAAATTGATATATATTTGGTTTTATGTATTAAAAAAGTAAATAGATTATTCAAAAGATGTCATATAACTGTGAAAAAATAAAGAAATTAAGATTTTAATTTTGCCTTTTTTTTTTCTTTTTTTGACTGAATTTGTGAAAAAGTAGAATAAATGAGCTTTTCAAATAATTTATGTTTTTCTAAAAAAATCTTTAAAAAATACTTTTAAAAATTTATATTTGTATTCAGAGATTAATTTCAATGTGATATATTCAATAGCACCAATATTTTTAACCCAGATCTAACAAAAATTTTAGTAAGGTCGATTTTTCTATTTCAAAATGGAAATATTTAGTAACAAAATGTTTTCAGTTATCATTATTTTATACTGTTCAAATTATTTTGCTAACAATACTAGGTTTAGGTGGTATTTCTATCGATCTGATCATTGCGGCTTAAAATATTTATTAACCGTTTTTATCCATGTTTAATCACCATTTTACTAGATATAAATTGAAACTTTCCAAAAACTGATGCTATAATATTTCCTTAAGTTTTATAGAAAACCAGGATGAAAATTTATACATTTTTTTACTTAATTTTTTTTTTTTTGGAGATACCTATTCGTTATCATTTCTTATTTTTTGATATTTTTAATATATTTTTCATTAAAAAAAGTCGGATATTATTTCCATTGAAAATCATTAAAATAATTCAGATATATTTTTGAGTCATCCAAAAGGTGCTATAAGTTACGGAACAAATATCTAGAATATCCTTTAGTAGTTTTTTTAATTTTACAGATACCCTTTTTTTTAATTTAGATAGATATTAAAACTATAAAAAAGTTGATTTATTTATATAACTTTTTTTAAAATTCATAGCATCTCCATATCCACTGGTTACTTCCTTAAAATGAATTTTCATGGAAGAAAGATAGCTTGAAAGCCGCCATTTGCGAAAAATGAAGCATATTCTGAAGAATATCATGCAAAATTTTAAATTTTTAGTAACAATTTCCACAGAATTTTTAAAGACATTAGAAAACACTTCTAAAATGTAAAAATATCCAAAAATGTATTTTTCATGTTTAAAATATGTAACGTAATTATTTTCCCCCCTCTTTTCATCTTTGGATGATTGCCTCTTCAAATAATACAATCAATTTTTTCAATTTTTTCAGTGTATTTTCTAATAAAATTTAATGCGAATATTCTTTTAATATTTTTCCATGTCTTCGGACAGCTCTGATATCTTCCTTAAAGTCTTAAAAAAACTATGCGCTGGTATCTAAGCTAGAAAGAATAATTTTTTTCACGTACATTAAAGACACTTCCTGAATTTTATTTATTGTCGATATAGAGCATATTCTAAAACTCAGCAAAAAAATTTACAACATTTTTTTATTTGATTATCTTGAACAAATAAAGTCGCGACTTTTCCATAATTTCTTTTGAAAAATTTATAGTAACACTAATTTTATGATTTAAAATTGGTGATATCTGCTTGATGAAAATTTTTGTTATATTTCTATTAAAATTTTTTAAAGGGGACAAATAATAATTTAAAAATATCAAAATAACTAACTTTCCAAAAAATTTAAATTATTTTACTTTTTTGGGTTTATTTGCCTTTTTTTGCATTGTTTGTGTAGTCTCTTTTCTTTTTCTTATTTAAACGAAGAATTATTTTTAAATCCAGGCGGATTCTCTATATGCGAAAATTTATCAGCCTGTGTATTTGAATCAAAACTCGAGGATTTTTAGAGATATTTTACAGAAATCTCTAGCTATCAAGAAACCCACAAAAATTATTTATAATTTTATAATTATGAACTCTTATTTGGCGATTAAATAAACTTTTTTACTTATTTCTGAAAAAAACCGCTACCAATAGATGAATTTTTATATTTTTATTAATAATAAATATTTTGAGGAGAAAAAAAAATACAGGGGTAGTAAAATATCATCGGTTTTTTGGAATTAGATACCTTTTATCTATAACAGTTTATCCTAAAGAAATTTTTAAAAAGAAACTTTACTTCGATTAGATTTGAATTAAAAAAATGAATAAGCTATTTTATTATTAATTAGAAAAATTGGTTATAAAAAAATTCAAAATCTTTTTTTAAAAATTTCATCTAAATTTTTCTGTGTCCAATATTTTTCTTGTTCTGATTTTTCGCTTTTTCGTATATTAATAGGTGGTATTATTTAAAATTAACTAAAATTATCACATTTTTTCCAATAATAAAGAGCTATTAATAATAATAAAAAATCAACATTAAAAATTTTAAGTGTTTATTAATAATTAATTGTATTTATATTTGTTTTATAAAATTTAAAAAATACTTAAAATCACCATATTAGCTTTTATAAATATTTATATATTAAATAATTATAGATTTGATTAAATTTTCATGGATATTGAATTTTTTAAAAATATAATTAAGGAAAAAATATATTAATTATTAATATCTAACTATAAAAAACAACTTTCATTATTATTTAAAGTTCTAACAAAAAAAAATTCATCATATTTATAGGAAATTTTTTTCGAACCGAATACAAAAAAAACGAATAAAGGAAAATTTATTATCAAATACTTTATAATATATAATTAATTTGATTCCGGACCATTTACCAAATTTATAAATTCGGAAAACTATATCCCAATTTATTCTTTGAAAAAATATTTCATATTGTTTCACTTATATTTACAGCTTTATATTTGATCATGATAGATAGAGTGATAATATAATAAAAGATGAAAAAGTGCTTTTTCATATTTGAAAAAATCTTGATAAAATATAAAAATTTAACAAAATCTCATTAATTTCAGACTTAGGAATATTTAGCCCACTAATATTTTATATAAGCTGATTCAATTCGATATAAAAAATTACTATTATTACTCTTAATAATAAAATAGATGTGAATCAAAAATATATTATAATTTCTTAGTATTCTTTTTATTTCTTGGTTAGATATCTTTTTATCACAATTTTTTTTTTGAAAAAAATATTGAAATCAACTATATGTATTCCTATCAAATAATGCCTTATCTAGAGTTTATTTTAAATAAAAAATGAAATTTTCATTATCCAGATTTTTTAAATATTATTAAATTAAAAAAAAAGAAACCAATATTCAAAGTCAAAATTTTAAAGAAATACGCGTTTATACCCTTTATTAGTACAAATTTTCCATTCCTAAAGTTTAAAAAGACGC
>LSSL01001682.1:0-11390 GCA_001953115.1 Smittium mucronatum
ATAAATATTGGGCATGAAAATGGCACGAAATGGCCCACCAGCGACGAAATAGTTTAAAAAGATTTTAATTGAAAAATTTTAGTGGACAAAAGATTGGTGAAATGCACAGTAAGTCAATTGGGAAATAGACCTTCAGTAACATCATCACTAGCATACTTCTCATATATCAAATTGCTATAGCGCTTTATACTATAATTTATCCAATTTCATATCTTTATTATGAGCAATTCGGCAGATGGAGATAAAAGTAGGAAGTCCGGTAGGGATATAAGCTTCTCATCGATCCTCAATTCAAGCGAATTTGTAAACTACAAAAATCGATATAATAAGAATATGCTTCCTCAAAATTTTAGTGACGTGAATTGGGTCAGCACGATATTACTTGAATCGATCACCATTTCATTTTTGCAGAGCTTCATTCTAAAAATTTCTAAGGAGCTAATCAAAATATGGAAATCTAGTCATGGGCTTGTTGGGGTTTATCGGAAATTCACAAAATAAAGCCTATAATCCTTTTAAATAAGAATAGATTACCAAGAGTAAATACCATGATTATACAAAAAAATTATCATATTTAAACACCTTATTGTTAGTAACGAGCCTTTTTTAAATCACCTAGCTTGATGTCAAAAATAAATAAATCCTGTGGATAAATTATCTCATGTATTCAATTCAAAAGCATTGTTTAAAATGGAATATTGACGGGAAGATGTGATTTCAATTTATGTGATTCCCAAACCCTATATTTTTTTTTTAACTTGTTAATATTTGAAAGTAACAAGAACCAAATAAAGGATTGGAATACTTATAAATGATATCCTATCGCATTTAATCAAAAAAGAGCAAAATGAGAGACTTACTTACCCCTCCCTCATTCTAACCGAGATATATTTTTTAAACATATTGAGCCTAATAAATTTCTTTTAACGAGTTCGATGATAAGTTGCTTATTTTTACAGAATTTTCAATCATTTATATTGTTTGAGTATATTCAAAGAAAAGAATAGGATTTTACAGTGATTTGTATAAAGCATATTTTCAAAAATTCTCTCAAGTCTCCAATCATGATCTGCAATATAAAATACAATCGCTATATTCCAGCGTTATTAAAGACTTTTTTAAAAAAACTGTCTATTACTTTTTATATGATCTAGAGTTGTAAATAGTGAAAATATTACTTGTTTTTCTTTATTATAATTTGATTGGCAAATAGCACCCATAAAGGTTTAAATAAAACAAAGGCATGAAAAAAACTTGCAATGAACAGTAATGTTGATATCCAAGATACTAACAATATCATACGCAGGTCTATCGGTGATGTTTCTAGGAGAATTTACGGATCCCTGTAACATTAATTGTTATATTCAATGAATCCCTTTAAGTAGGCTGGATGGGTTGTGAATATATCAGTCAACGATTATACTTTGCTCTCAAAGGGAAAAAAATTCACATAAACGGGTTGGCTGCTCGTCTGATCCCACTTCTATCGTGATTGATGTCGAGAAGAAGGATCTATTTCTTGGCTGAAGTCGGGTAATATATGAGGTGTATTTGTAAAAACATAGCTTTTGATAATCATCATTTATGGACTTAAGTAACTACAGGATATTCCACATTTGATGAGAAAATTATGTTTAATCCCATTTTTTTATGCTGGAAGTATAAAATTCTATATGTATCATGCAATAAATCCTAATTTATAACTCTTTGTAAATTTGCTTAGCAATCCCATTTTTTAATACCAAGCCGTATAAAGATGGTTTTTCTGTATATTAATAAAAGAACATCTATTGCCAAAAACAATGTATATTTAAATGCATAAAACTCAAGACATCTACAGCATGAGCATCTAAAGGGAATATACTTAGTTACTTGATTTATAAGAGTCGCTTTGCAGTTAACCCAAGTGAACCGAGCAACTTTGATTACTCTAATCAATAAACAACTCAGCATTAATGAACATATAACCGCCATAGATATCTGTGCACTTCTTTATAAAGTCAACTCCCGGTGGGGAAAAGAATTTAAAAAAAAAACAAGCTCATTCTGGAAATTGGGTTTATTCGGTCTAAATCCCCAGCATATAATTATCAGACACGGAAACATCATTTCCATTGAGTGCTGAGCTCGTATTAGAAGATGCCCAGAATTCATAAGCTAAGCAAGATCCCACTGCTGTTTATTCCAATCTCTCTTAGGCCATGGGGATGTGATAAGTCTACCTCTAATTTCTTTTATTTAACGAATCGAATGTTTCAATAGGACCACGACTCATATCAACTCTTCGTTTGAATGTTCTGGAAACCTCGAATATGTTTTGGATATCTATTGATTAATTATTATTGTGAAGCTGGAAAAAATTCACTAACATTGGCTGAAAACCGATCAGCATAATTATTTAATGGTTCAATAGGGGAAAAAATAATTATTATTAGCACTAAATGGATTCATACGCATCTCGGTAGCCCTTTTAGGAAAAAACACAAAAGATACCCACTTTTCTGCCAATATTGCTCTTTTTAAATTTAAGTTTAGAAAACAGCCTATTAACACAAACAAATGCCTTTTTTATACTTTTCAGGGCTGGCAGTACGAAAACGGCTTTCATTAAATGTTCAATGTTGACATTGGGAATAAAACATCCATACATCATTGGATATAAAAATTAGGGGTAATTGGATAAATATGCAAATGGGTCAGGGGAAGTAATTTTTGTCCGGAAAAGGCCAAATAAACCACATGGGATGGTAGGGTAAATAATACGAGCTGGCAGGTAAGCACTAGTTTGCAATTCTGCCAAGTTCAGATAGTGGTCCATTTTTGTCTCCTTGGTCCTGAAAACATTCCACCCATCCAAAATGCTGGTATTGGACCATAATCGATCTTTATCCTTAGAATTTGGATAACCTCCACAAATAATCTATGAATAGTAACTGAAAAGAATGAGCCCATTAAATTATATCAAAAATATAATCCAATGAGCGCTATATTACCATTAGCCCAATTAAATATCATCGAATTATATCTAATGTGATAGTTATCTCTAAGCACGTTTGGCCAGTTTTTGCTGAAAATTGCGCTTCTTTACTTTCGCAATTTTTCAACCTATTAACAGTGCTTTTATAAACAAAACACCAGTCTGGACTTAAATATTGGCTGTAGAACATTACGTTTGTTATTTTATACCGTCAACGTCGAGGTTTTCTAACACATTCTCACTTGATTCTCATTTCAGCTCTAATATTTCAAGCTGTACTTAATATTTTAGGCAGATTATCCTCAGATTCTCGCTTTTGAGTTTAAAACCCACCTCGACTTTCCCCTTCAACATTAGAAACGATTTACAATAATGGGTAATTTACTTTTATCAAGAATTTCTACTATGTAAAATTTTTTAACCCCGAAATTTATCACCTCTATATCAATAAAATGAACTTGATGGATATAAAAATAATGTTTCTAAAAATCGAAATTCCTTTTTTTCAACTTTCCATTTATTCTCATTCATCCCATCCATGTTTTTTTAGGTCAAATGTTCGCAAAGCTATTTAGTAATTTGTGGGGAGAACAAGAGGTCCGAATATTAATATTAGGGTTGGACGGAGCCGGAAAAACCACCATCCTATACAGACTTCAGGTAATCTCAGCAAAAATCACTCAGTATAATCTTTTCTTTAAATTTTTTTTTTTAAAAAAACACTTTTGCACTTATTCCGCCCTTTAATTTTGTCGTTCAAATAGATGGGAGATGTTGTATCAACTATACCAAGTATTCATTTTTAAAATTCAGTTACCTTGGTTTTTTATCCTATAATTTCAAAATTATAAAACGATTGGTTTTTTTTATTTCTAACCAGCAATTGGATTTAATGTTGAAACTGTGACTTATAAGAATATAAAATTCCAAGGTAATTTTTTTTTATAGTCTCAGTTTATCCCATTCCTTTTATCTAAATTCTTTATTCACTTTTTCTTTTTAACTCATTTATCTTCCCTTAATTCTTGTAATCGAAATTCGTCTCCGAATTCCGTTAAATCAATTATCCTTTAATAAATAGTTTGGGATCTTGGAGGTATGCTTTATTTTATTATATTTCTTCTTGATCTTTCAAAGACCTTTTTTGTTTAATGTTCTTGTTTACTTTTGATTCAATTTTTTTTTGTGTTTATCCCATTTTAGGTCAGACTAGTATACGGTATTTCTCTTAGAATCATTCCATACATTCGATCTGCTATCTATTCACTCAAATCCAAAAACAGTGTTTAATCTTTCACTTTTTTTATACCTTTGTTCCCAGACCATATTGGAGATGCTACTATGCGAATACTGACGCTATTATCTATGTAGTCGATAGTGCTGACAGAGATAGAATTGGAACTTGTCGCGATGAACTAGTTTCAATGCTTGACGAAGAAGAACTACGGAACTCTGTCCTCCTAGTCTTTGCTAATAAACAGGACATAGAAGGTGCGATGACTGCTGCTGAAATATCCGTATCTTTGGGTCTTACCCGTCTGAAAAATAGGCAGTGGGCTATATACAGAACAAGTGCAACCAAGGGTGAAGGCCTACACGACGGCCTTGACTGGTAATCTTACTTTATCTAAATTATTATTCCTACACCTTTTCCAACATCTTTTTTTTTATCAATTTCCTTTTTTAGGCTTGTTGGGTCCATAAAGGGAGGAAAATAGCCTGAATATTTAATTTAAATATTTTTTTAAATGAAACTTAACTTCCACACACTATGAAAAGAGCCTTTTCTTATAGATTATCTTGCCCATTATAAATTACATTTTTCTCCAAATATACACTTCAAATTTGTGTGTTATTAAACGTATTTTTATTTCTGTTTCAACTCACTTCTTTCAAGTGTGTCTGAACTCAAGAATATACTCAATATACGTGAATCAATTTTTATACCAAGAAAATATTTGGGAATAAAGCTTATATTTCTCCCCATTTTTTTATGTGCCATTAGGTTTGGGACTGATCATGTTAAACCATTTATTACCAATTTTCCTATCATATTTACTAGTTTGTGAAAAAGTTTGAGTTTTTTGATTTGTCGAAATGCCCATGTTTTTTTTTAGTAAATGTGTTATAGGCGCAGCTCCTTTATAAGCATATTTCTTATTAGAGCAAGTTGAAAATGCATAAAAACTATTTTAGCTCTAATTTATTATACTAATACATTTTCCATTAAGATAAATTTTTATTGAAATCTGGAAAATTTACTAATAGTTATTAGAATCTTGATTGATTTTTAAATTTAAATTTTATTCTAGAGTTTATTTAATGAAACTCTTTTCTTGTTTGAAAAAAAAGATTCTTCCGATGTGTATATAAATAAAATATGTATTTCTTGGATATAAAAATTTCCGATCTTAAAAGTACATTCTTTTTAAAATACTGCTAAATTAATCTATACTTCAAACTTATATTCTTGGAAATGTGTACCATTTGATATGTTAATCTTCATGAACTATCCGTTGCTGGTTTTTTTCTTTTAACCTTTGAAAAATTATTTTTTTTAAAAAGTTTAATTTTACGTTTAAGAAAATCTAGTTTTACATTTTTTAAACACAAAAAGCGTCGAATATCTCGACACATATCTTTAATTGATTTTTGGAAAGATTTTATTTTATTTTTCTTTTGTAGGAATTCTAAATTTAAAAAATTGAGGTGATACCTTGATATTAAGCCAAATAAGATTTTTCTGTTGGCGGCTACGCATCCTCTTATCTTGCAATCTTAAACACTAATCTTAGTTTATTGTAACTCTGAAGCCCTCTTCAAATTATTAAATTTCTAAAAGTAAGTTTTTTTTTCATCTCTGATTTTATTACTCTATCAAATACCAATACAGCGTCAATTAAATTATATTGGACTAACCCATAAAGATAAAAAATAAAAAATCCCATCTGTTTAACTGTACGCGAGTTGCATTCCAATGAATTTTTTATTTTTTATTTTTTATTTTGATCCATGGATAATAATTTGATCTTTTTTTTGATTTAAAGGAAAAAAAATTTTTTTTTTTTTTATAAGTTAGCGATCGTTTTTTGAAATGATAAAAAAAAACAATTAATTAATTAATTAAATATATCGATATTTCTTTTTATAATTAAAGTGGATTAATCCAGTAACAGGGATTATACTTATCTAAAAATATTAAATAACAACATATTTCACATATTTCTTGAAAAAAAAAAATAGAAAAAATTAATTAGTGGTTTGGGGCACTCTTCCATTTTATTCCGTTTCAAAAAAAATTTCATTTAGTTGAAAAAATTGAATATTTTATACAATATCTTTACTATTACATAAAATTACTTTACAATGTACCTAAAATTAACTATAAACATAAATTATCACAGATTATCGTGATATCTAATTAATAATTGACACCAGTAATCCAAAACACATTTATAACCATCACTGATTTAATTTTGCTATATTACTAAAAAAATCAATTCAAGCTTTTTTAATTTTTTAAGGGAAAAAAAATCTAAAATTTTCATTCTTATGATTTTGAAATTTTAACTAGTTCGAACAGGCGCGTTCATTTCCTACATCTATTAGAATCAAATATAACATTGATTATTATTATTAAGGGATAATATTAATGTGTTTTTTAAATATATATTAATTAGTATTTATTGAATCTTTGAACGGACAATTAATGATATTTATTCAATTTTTTGAACTTGCACTTTTTAAAAAATGTTAATGAAATACAATAGATTTTTTTAATGAAAAAATTACATTATATTTTTCTCGAGAAAAAACTCATTCTACATTCAAAAATTCCAAATATGGATACTTGATGGGCTTGAAATTTTTACACTCACGTATAAAAGATAAAAGATAAAAAATGAATAAATAAGGAATATTTTAAAAATAATATAGATTTTTTATGTTTATAAAATAGAAATCATTTCATTTTGATCTGCTTTTATCAAAGGGTAGAAAAATGTTTTACTAAAAAAAAATTAATTTAAGTGACTCAAATAAAAATATATAATAAGAATAATTACATTTATCATCAATAAAAAAGCAAAAAAAAAAAAATTCATGAAATTCACTTAAACAATTTTAAAATTCTGTAAAAATTCATGAAAGAATCAATGGATAAGAGTTTTTTTTTTGAATATTTTTCGTTACCTGCCACCTCATCTTGCTACTGTTGACATTTTTTCAGTGATATATCTGAATAATCTTGTTTTATTCAATTTTAAATCACTAGTTATATTATGTAAAAAATATATATATTAAACAAATATAATATATCCACTGAATATTATTTAAATATCTGAATGAAAGTATAGTTCTATCTGTGTAACATGAACATAAAACTTATTTTTATTATAGGTGGAAAAAAAGTAGAAGCAGCGTTGATGTATCCATCTTAAATATTGTACGTATATCAAAAAAATTAAGTTTCGTATATATTCGCTTTTATAAATATATCAAAAATTAATTGCAAGAGTGAAAAAAGTCTTAAAGTGGACCTTTTATATGTATTAATTGGTGCTGAAATAATCAAGAAAAAAAATTCACAATACAAATTAACGGGAAGATTCAAAGAAGTGCAGTTGTTTTTTTTATTGACAGTTTTTCATCATTGATTTTTCATCTTTGCTGATAATTTATATGTAATTTTAAAATAATAAGATAAAACTTTATCCCTTCTCCAAAAATATTTTAAGTATTTAATTTTAATTTATCTTTTTCAATTAAGCGATTCTTCATTAACCCCCTCCCCTCCCAATGCTCTGTTTATTTGAGTGAAGAGTAAAATTTATTTAAAATTTATAATACAAAAATAAATCGAAATTTCATTTTCAATACAAAAAAATAAAATGTGAATTTTTTTTTTAATATTATAAAAATTTGCAAATTTTATCCAATGTATTTTCTATATTATAATTACCTCTTAAAACAACCCAAATAATGTTATTTTTATTAAAATATGTATATATGGCTTTTAATGTGGATGATTCTTTAACAGACCATTTTTTAATGTTAAAAGCTTGTGCTTACATCTTTTTTAAAATTCTCTATTTATAGTAGGACATCTGCTATTTGAACATTCTACTAATAGTAGAATATCAAAATTGTAGGAAATCTAAATTTAACAAATTTTTTGAAAATATATATTTATTAAGTCATATCGTTCCCTTAAAAAAAATCGCCTTACAAGAATTTTTAAAAAAAAGGCATCAGGTCTGCCTAATAATTTCTCATATATTGTAAAATATGTATCTTTTTTAAAAAAAATATTTGTCGTAAATACAACATTCGCTGAGTTATTTCATCTTATAAATGAATTTTTTGAGTCGATATTAAACCATTGCATTTAAATTTTCCTTGAAATTTTTTTTTGTAATATATTTTTTATTTCTAATTATTATTAAAATTTTAATTAAGAGCCCCTAAAAAACGATCTAATATTATTTTTATGTATCATATATTAAATAATAAATTTAAAATCTAGAAAATTTATAAAATTTATACATTTTGGAAATTAGGGGTCATTAATTAAATTTTTGGAACGTAATTCATGCATTAAATAGTTTTACATTGGTATTCAGAGGAATTTAAATGCATTTTTTAGGATAAAAACATCGTTTTTTTATTGAATATCTACAAGTATTATAATACATTTAGAGGGTTTCTTTTTTCTGCCAGTACTATTTTCTTTAGAACCGTCGGCTCAGTAGATTTACTGGGTAGGTTATAAATGCAAGTTGCACTTGAATTTTGGATGTTTTCCTGAGATGAGGTTAAATATTACGATGTACTTTTGTTTTAATAGTTTTTTTGTTTTAAGTTTTTTTTATTTTTTGGGAGATTTATAGAGTAAAATAAATTGTTAAAAATAATGATATCAATATTTAAAATTTTTGGTACAAAGACACTGTGCGTATACTTCATTTTAGTGATATTATTTGACACGCTTAGAAATAATATGTTTTATTTTATTTTTCTCGATGCCCCTTCATTAATAACGCTGGAAATAAAGTTTTTATTTTTGATTGTATTTCATTTAATATTTATTTATTCATATGTAAGCGGTCCTTGTTTACCCTGAAAATATTTCGTAATTTATTCTACTTTTATTAAAGGACCCTTTATGTAAAAATATATTTTTTTGACATCTACTGATCTAAAAATTCACTGGATCCCCTTTTTTAATCTTCTTTATGGAATTTTTCATAGTTTTTAATCTATGGAAATCACACCAAAAATATTTTCATTTAGTATTACCGAGATTTGGCGTGGCGAATTTAAAATTTGTAATTTGATGTAGATTCAGATCCAAAACACTTCCACATATATTGATATCAATAAATGTACTCAATTTTCTAGCACAGATTTTTTTTCTGAAAATTTCACAATTAAACTTGAGAATTATTATTATAAACAAATACAGCTAACATATCAGATTTTTTTTAAATTAGAGCTAAAAGAAACTGAAAAAGCTCATATTAATAAATTTTTAACCATGAATTTTCACTTAATAGACCTATGATAGACTTATTTTACTAAAAAATTCAAATTAAAATATATAATGTTAAAGCTAAAACTTTATGAATATTATGAATACAAAAATAGCATGGAAATTTAAATTATAAATCTTCCAAAAGAGAAAATTTATAAAAAAAATATTGAAGAAATCATTTTTTAATAATAAAATGAATACATATTATTAAGTTGAATTATAATAAATTTTTAGTTAATAAAAAAGTTGTTTTTTTTTTCATGAAAATTTAATAAGAGTAAGTATTGAAATTATCGATTATCAAGATATAAGTCGCCGAAGTATATCTGCCACATCACTATACGCATTTTTATTGTTCATTGAAGACATAAGGTTTGTACGATAGTTTTAAAATAGTTTTAAAATAGTTTTATTTATTATATTTCATAATCACTCCTAAAATTTCCGATCCTTCTGAAATGATGTTTTTTAAAGTTATTTTATTCCCTATTAAATGCAGAATATTTATTCAGAGATTTCATAATTGATTATTTGTATATATTTAATAATAAATAATAGATAATAAAATTATTGTATTTTTAAATCAAACTTTCAATCATTAATATTTAATGAATTTTGAATACTGCTTCTAAAAAAAACTCTTTTTAAAAAGAAAATCATGTATTTTTTCGGTCAAAGAGAAAAAACATTGAAAATTTTATTCTTTCTAATCATAAACAGATCATTTTAATTTGCTCCATAGATAATTTATCCACGTTTTAAAATCATTATAAAAGTTCTTTTTAAAATTATCAATATATTGACTATCCATCTAAAAAAAATATGCCTAACGGATAAAATATTGCATAGTTTTTGAAACGGTTAGGCTGTTCATAAATAATTTATAGAATTTTAAATAACAATGGTATGATATTTTCCCATTTATTACCCATTTTTATTACATGATAATAAAAAATATTTGATACTAAATAATATATGCTATATATTATTTTCAGATTTATAGAAAAATTTTCACGAGAATTTACCAATTATCATTTCTTTATTTAACGGGTTGAAATAAAATATTTCGTGAGTTTTTAATTGATATTAATCATATATATCAAATCTAAAATCAGAATAATGATAAATATTGAGGTTTTTACCAGCTTTATAATATTATTACTTACTAAAAATATATTTCTTAAAGCCTCTGATAATAAATCCAAATTAAACATCAGTTTTATTTCCCATTTTTGAAAATATATGACACTAATAAGCTACTTGGGCGCCATTAAATGGATAAATAAATAAATTTATAATTTTATTCTACAATTTATGTGAATATATTAATATATTAGAGTTTATCAAGATAGAAATTAAACTAAAATAATATATTAATGCTTAATAAAGGATATTAATATTTAAAAATTATTTCTTTTTAATTATATTATAAAAAATCATAATTATTCTAAAAAATGTGTTAAATGATCTTTAAATTTTCTTCGTTTTTTGATATTATTTTTCGAATAATGATAATCTATTTATTAAGTTATTTTATCATCTTAAAATAATAATCAAAAAACGCTTTTTTAGAGATAAATTGATATAAATTTTTTTAATGGGTCTTGAATAAAAAACAGTTGTTAAATAATTTTTAGGACGACTATCTTCTTTTTGGAATTAATTTTTTGTGCTTATTAATATTATTTTAGCTCCTTTTTAAATTTAATTAGTTAAGTTATGGTCTACATTAATAATTCTGTGATAAAATAATTTTAAAAAAATCGATTTTTTTATATTTATATACCTATTGACAGGGTAATTTTATGAGTTACGAGTAATTTCAAAAGTTTTTTTTGGTTATTGAAAGTGATTATTGCGCTAATTAATGATAGATTGATT